>SZWC01006218.1:110422-131195 GCA_023375785.1 Penium margaritaceum
GTCTCATCCTTGCCAGGGTGCTGCCGCAGGAGGCTGCCACGTTCTTGGGGAGGAGTTGCCTTGTTCCCTTGCTAAAGGGGGACACCAAGGAGGAGGGGGTTCGAACGATTGCCGTGGGGGAGGAATTGTTCCGGCTGGCTGGTCGGGTCTTGCTGCAGCGAGATAAGGAGAAGATCATGAAGGCGTTGTAAACTTTGCAGTTGAGGGTGGGCGTGTCAAATGGGGCGGCCTTGCTAGTGCGTGGGGTATGGGCCATCTTGGGTGCGTATCCCTCGTTGTGGCTTCTCTGCCTAAGCAATTTGCAACGCTTTCAATAAGATTGAGCACAAGTGCGTNGATGAGCCACAGGGGACATACCCATAATGGGCAGTGCATTCCTGGCCCATCTCAGAACAGACCAAGGGGACATACTCAATAGAGCAGTGCATGCCTTGTTTGTATGTGTAGCTAGCCAGCTAGGCAGTGGACAAGGTGCTTACTATTTCAACAAATCTCTCCCTTGCACCTCTGTCCATCTGTCGCTTCCTGGGCTCCTTCAATGCCTTGGGACTCACCCTTACTCTGTCGCACTCCTCATGCCGAATCCACGAATTTCTGCATTGTGCAAGTCGCTCTCCAGCGGCTTTGTCATGCAGTCAGCAAGCATGCTCTTGGTTCCGCAGTGCTACAAGTCCACCACGTTCCTCATGACCAGGTCACGTGATTAGTGGTAACGTATGGCGATGTGCTTCGCTCACCGGGAGATGATCTCGTCTTGAGCCATCGAGATGGCGCTCATGTTGTCCATGTGTACGACCGTGGCATCCTTCTGTAGCACTGTCATTTTGCCAATCAGGCTGCGCAGCCATTGAGTCTCCTTGCACACTTCAGACAGAGCAACGTACTCTGCCTCAGTCGTGGACACGGAAACACAATCCTGCTTCTTGCTGGCCCATGAGATGGCAGCGCCATTCAAGATGCACACGTATCCAGAGGTGGATTTTTTGTAGTCAAGATTTCTTCCCCAGTCAGCGTCGATGTAGCGTTTCAGGTAAAGGGGGTCCGTTCCTTCTTGGCCTCCAAGGACGAGGCCCATGTGATGTGTCTTTTGCAGGTAGCGCAAGATGCGCTTGACTGCCTGCCAATGTTGTGGCCTAGGGTTGGCCACACATCTGCTCACTTGTCCCACAGCATAGCAGATGTCCGGACGAGTCCCTACCATGGCGTACATGATGCTGCCCACGGCGGACTGGAAGGGGATGTCTTACATCTCCCTTTGTTCTGCTTTGTTGCTTAGCGACATGGAGGCCTTCAGTTTTGTGTCGGTCGTCATTAGGGTGCTGACAGGTTTGCAGTCTTCCATGTGGTAGCGCTTTAGTACCTCACCGATGTACTTGGTTTGGTTGAGTTCGATGGTGCCTGCTACTCGGTTGCGGTGGATGGCAATCCCGAGATAGTACTCGAGAGGACCCATGTCCTTCATCTTGAACCTTTTGCTGAGGTCAGACTTCAACTCATCCAGCAGCTCGATCAAAGACGAGCAGATGATCAGATCATCCACATATCGCGCAACCAGCATCAGCCCTCTCCCATCGTCGCGCACTTACATACTCGGGTCATTCTGGCAATGCACAAAGGAGAGGCCGGTCATGAAACCGTCCATCTCTTTGTACCACATCCTTAGGGCGTGTTTCAGCCCGTAGAGCGCTTTCACCAACTTGTACACCTTGCCCTTGGGAGCTTGGACTCATTGGGACACCTCCATCAGCACTTCCTTGTCAAGCTTCCCATGAACGAAAGCTGTCTTGACGTTCATCTGGTGTATCTCCAAGTTCTTTGCGGCTGCAATGCCAAGGAGAGAGCGGATGGAGGCAAAGGTCATGACGGACGCGAACGTCTCATCGCACTCGGAGCCCGGGCGTTGAGAAAACCCCTTAGCCACTACCTTTGCCTTGAACTTGTCGATGCTGCCGTCTTGCTTCTTCTTCACTCGGAGGACCCACTTGGATCCCACCACGTGGGCCTTGTTGGGTCTATCCACCAGCACCCACGTGCCGTTCTCGGCAATGGACGCAAGCTCGCTATCCACTGCCTCCTTCCATTTGGCCGCATCTGGGCCATTCATGGTCTCCGCCACTGTGGATGGCTCTCCCTGAGCCATGCACGACCAGCTAAGGCCAGTCCAATCGTCCTCATATCGCAAATGTGCTCTCTTTGGTTGCAAACTGCGCCGGGGTAGTGGTGCAGCTTCTTGCTTTGGTGCTGGTGCTTCCACAGGCGGTGGTTTGTCGTCGTCAAAGAGTCATCAGACTCCAAGTCAGACTCGGAAGCCGCGGACGCCTCGGTATCCGCGTCCATGTCAGATGTTGCGTCATCCTCCACAGTTGCTCTCCCATTCCCACCACTTGCTGGCAAAGCGAGCCAGTTGTCGGGTGCTTGGTCTCCGGACTCAAGCAACACTATCCACTCTCCCGCTTTGGGAGCGAGGTTCGGGTCCAGCAGCTCTCCCTTTTCAAGGGTGTGTTTGTCAAACACGACATCGCGACTCCTCACAAGCTTGCTTGCTGCCTGGTCCCAAAACCGATAGGCTTTGTGTGATGTGTCGTACCCAACCATGACGCACTTCCTAGAACGTGCGTCGAGCTTGCCTCCACCTTCTCCCGACTGGATCTTCACCCGTGCAGTTGACCCAAACACCTTCATATGAGATGCGTTGGGTTTCTTTCTCGACCATGCTTTTTGTGGGGTCTTCAGCTGCTTGTCCTGCTCTTTTCCACGCTTCCGCAAGGCGGTTGTAGGTGTGAGGTTCAAGAGGTAGCAAGCCGTTGTTGCTGCTTCAGCCCAAAAGCAAGGTGGGAGCTTGGCGTCGAAGAGCATGCTTCACACCATGCCGAGTAGGGTCTGGTTCATCCTCTCGGCAACGCCGTTGCTTTGGGGGTTGTAAGGGTTGGTTTGCTTGTGGCGGATGCCATGATTCTTGAGCCAAGGCTTGCATGCCTCATACTCACCCCCGTTGTCACTTCGCAGTGTTTTCACTATCTTGGGCGTTTGCTGCTCCACCATGGCGACGAACTCGAGGAGCTTCTCCTTGACCTCTCCATTTGTTTTGAGGAAGTAGATCCACAACTTGCGGCTGTGGTCGTCAATGAAGGTCAGGAAGTACTTGCTTCCTCCGTTAGACGGTGTGCGGAAGGGTCCACAAACGTCACTGTGTATGAGCTCCAAGACATGCTCTGCTCGTTGACCTCCTCTCCCAAACCGCTTCTTCTTTGCCTTCGCTTGGAGGCATGGTTCACACAATGTACACCCTTCGCCATGCTTTATGGTGCACCCTTGCATTCTGCGGACTACCTCTTGCTCCCGCATGTTTTGCAGTGTGATGTTGGCCACGTGGCCAAATCGCCGGTGCCACAGCTTAGCATCAGTGTCCTTCGTTGATGTGGCAGCCGCAGCGGTCGCCGGTGGTGCATCCTTTGGCTTCGATGCCACTGTCTTGGTGGCACATGCAAGTCCCTCATCTGACGCCTTTGTGACTTTGGTTTGAAGCGCGTAGAGGCCGTCGACTCTTGGAACTTGATGCATGAGATCGTCTTTGGTGTACAAAATCTGGATGTCCTCGTTTTTTAGGGCCACCGCTTCCTTGTTGGTGAACACCACTGTCATGTTGTTGTCAGTGATTTGTGACACGGCCAGCAAGTTGGCTGCGAAGGAGAGCATGTACACCACCTTTCGAAGGTTGACTGCCTTCTCCGCACCGTTCACGTTGAACGTGATCACCTTGTCCCTTTCGCCCATGGCTTGGACGACGCCGCTGTTTGCACACTTGATGATGCGCATGACAGATTCGGCCATGGAGATAAATCCATCCTTCTCTTTTGATTGGTGGTGGTTGGTGCCCGAATCAAGGGCGAATGCCTCGGGCCTAAAGATCGCTGCCTCCTTCATGGGCAACCCCCTGGCTATCATGTTGGTGAGCTCTTTCTTCTCCTTTCCACCTTTGTTCCCGCCTTCTTTCTTGGGACTACGGCAGTCCCTAGCCCAGTGCCCAGCCTTGCCACAGTTGTGACCGTTGCCGGGCTTCTTGGAACTCTTCCCGCCACCATTGCATTTCCCTCCACCGTCACTGCTTTCGTAATTGCCTTGACTGGAGCGAGAGCTTGCACCTTGTCCACCAAAGCGAGAGGCATAGGCTGAAATTTTTGCCTCATCGCCACTACGTCGCATGGACTTGTTCCGGACGTGTTCAGCGACAGCCTCATACGTTAGATTTACCTCCTTCCAACCGCCAAATACGGTGATCAAAGACCCCCAGCTTTCCGGCAGCGCCATTATAAGGATCATGGCAGGCATGTTGGAGTCGAGATTCCATTCCATTTGCTGGACCTCTTGCAGCACGTTGTCGAACGACTGCAAAAATGCGGGTATCGATTCTCCTTCGCTCACCCTCATCGACATCAACCTTTGGAGGATGAAGAGTCGGTTTGCTAGGGCGTTCGATTGATGCACGCGCGCGAGTTTTGCGTAGGCCTTGGCAGCCAACGTGTATCCTGTGATGTGGGAGTGTTGAGTCTTGTTGATGGACGTCACAAAAATGGCGAGAGCCATGTTGTTCTTCATCGTCCATGCTGCAAGGTCAGCCGCATGCGTCGTCACGGTCACATCAGCTGGTGCTATCTCGGTCCCTTTTAGGATGTCGAGGTAGCCACGCACGTTCATGACAATCTCAAAGTGCCATTTCCACAAGGGAAAACCTGTCCCTCTGAATTTGGACATACCCGCCTCAAGGCGGGCTGGAGTCGGATCCGCCATTTGTTGCGGTTGCTCGTCTTCTCTGCATCGCTGCTACTCTGCTTCGTTGAGGCTGATGAGGCTGATGAGGCTGCTCACTGCGACCGTTGTAAAAAAAGGTGCAGTTGATTCCGTTGCATACCCCTCCCGTCGATGATCGCCTAAGGCGATGGTGTCGTCGTGAGAGAACAGACTCGGGGTCGTACCACCTTCTAGAAAGGGGGTAGAGCTTAATCCCGTTGGGGCTCGAGGGTCTTGTCCAACATGGACAGAGCTGTTCCTCGTCCCCTAGTCCGCCACGTGCGCGCACCCTACCTGAAGAAGCTGATGGAGCCGATGGAGCCGATGGAGCAGATGGAGCCGTCCGATGGTCATGTCCCTGTTGTACCGGTGCGCCCTGCAAGACCACGCGCTAGTTGGTCTTGGAAGCGTACCCTAGAACCAGAAGTGTGGGCCCATAACCCTTTGTCAATGCGCCGGATAGCAGCGGTCTAGAAAACAGGTCCCGACATGGGAGGCCGCCATCCGCTTTTGGTATTGCAACCAAGATAACATATCACCCTCGAACGAGGGATCCACACTTTAGGTTCATTTGGTTTGCAACCTCACGAAGTCCGCATGTTGGTCTTTAGTGTCTACCTTTGGTTGGACACTCTGTGAGGATTCTCAAAGGCAAGAACTGTAAATGGATGCATGCAAGGTACATGCTTTTATATTTGCAGAGCTTTGCTAAAGCTTCTGCTTGTAGTGGCTCCACTGGAGCCAGCCTCAACCTACAGTCCTACTTGGCGCGTCCTTAGACCGCCAAGTGTCATCCTCAAGGCAGGCTCTAGTAAGCTTCCTAGAAGCTTCCCGTCCCAGTTTTGGCCACAAAGAAAACTGTGGCCGTCGCGGGGTTTGAACTTGCGACCTTTTGTTTGAGACTCCGGCGCCTATTCAACGAAGCCAAAAATGTATGGTTCCTACGATGAGCCACAGGGTACATACCCATTATGGGCAGTGCATTCCTGGCCCATCTCAGAACAGACCAAGGGGACATACTCCATAGAGCAGTGCATGTCTTGTCTGTATGTGTAGGTAGCCAGCTAGGCAGTGGACAAGGTGCATACTGTTTCAACACAAGGCAGCTGTTTTTCTTCGAGGTGAGTGCACCCACTGTGCTGGAGAGCCATTGTGGGGTGCGGGAGGGTCATTTGTTGGGGCCTGTTCTTTCGTACTTTGCCCTTCTGCCGGTATTGGAGGCGGGTGCGAGAGAGCTGCGTAGCGAACAGGGGGTTGCGTTGGGGCACGTCAGGGCCTTCCTGGATGACATTACCATTTGCGCACAATCGAAGGCTTTGGCCAGGTGCTTCTCTTCCATGATCCAAGTGGCTAGCGACCAAGGGCTTGAGGTTCTGCGGAAGAAATGTCTCCTCTGGCGGCGGACAGAGGACGCTCTTCCAGGTGTGCTCGTAGGGATTCCATCGAGAGTGGAGGGGGTGGAGCTATTGGGCTGTCTCATTGGGTTTGCTGGCTTTCGGAGGGGCTAGGGGAGGAGTGGTTGCGTGAGCAGACCTGTGAGCTCGAGCTCCTCCCGCGACTAGAGGATCCGCAAGCGACGGTTACAATGCTCCGGTTATGTATTGTGTCCGGGGCGGATTTCCTTGTTTGCGCTCTGCCCCCCGACGCTGACTAGCTACGGATGCTGTAGGACTTCGATTCTGTAGTGTGGAGTGCTCTCTTCGACATCCCTGGGGTGGTGGAGGCCCCGCCGGATTCCCATGCTGGCGCCCTGCACGGGTTGGCGCGGCTCCAGGCGCAGTTGCCGTTTGGCGGTGTGGGCATGGGCCTTTTTGGTGCGGCTCTGAGGGCACACCTTGCGTACACGTGCTCTTTTGCGGCCTTACTCTAGTCTCTTCATATCCTCTTTGGCCCCCACCTTTTTGCGGCTCCTGAGATGGAGTTCTTGTATCCTCTTTGGGAGGAAGCTGTGGAGCTTTTGCCCTCTTCCATTGTTCCGTACTTGCTCTTGCTGGAGGTCCTTCGCTTGTGCGTTGGTCGGGGGTTGTACCACCAGCTCAGCCCATCCTTCTTTTACTGCTCGTGCCTGCAGTGGTTGGAGGAGGTGGAGATGGTCGGGGCTGCGTTGTTCCCGGAGGCGTGTGAGGCTATGGTGCGGAGGTGTTGGGCGGTGGGGTCTTGCGGGCCGGTTCTCTGGCTTCAAGCCAGCCCAGCGAGCCCTAGTGATTGTCTCTACTTGGCCCCGACCGACTTTCGGCTCCACGCTGAGCTTTGGCTGGGTTTGCCACTGGGATAGCTCTCCATCCATGGTGGTCACGGGCTCATGCCGGAGGATGCCATGCGCCGTGCAGGGTCTGGGCCAATTATTTGCGTCCACCATGCCATACGAGATGAGTTGGCGGAGATTCGACGTGAGCATTCCCTCCGTGCGATGGTGGAGCCGGAGGGCTTGTTGCCGGGGGGCTATGGCCAGCTGTCCTTGTGTTTGACTCGGCCAAGCCCAGGGCATGGCGTGGGTGGTGGAAGTCACCACGGTGGATGCCCAATCGGACAAGGTGGAGGAGGGGCAGGCTCTACCAGCGGCGGAGGTTGCGAAGGAGAAACACTTCAAGGCTTCTCTTGTGCAAGTGCCAGGGTACCGACTGCGCACGATGGCTTGGGAGACCTCCGGCGGTCTTGGCCCGCATTGTTGGCGCTTCATTTGTCGCTTGGCGGTGTTGTGCCTTGAGAGGGGTCGGGGCAGGCGCAGCGAGGCTGACCTGCCGAGGTGGTCAGCGCGGGCGGTGTCCTTGTTCCCGCAGCGGCTCTTTGTTGCTGGGATCCGGCAGCAGTGTCATGTGCTCCGCGACTTCGCCTTATGGCGTGGGGGATTGGACCCTCCGGTGGGCACTGTCACGCCTGTTGAGCTGCCGCGGCTGTGGCCCCTTGGCCCTGTTACACTGTCTCATCTATGCTACATGTTGCTGTTAGACGGCGAGGAGGGTCTCCTCAGTCCTTGAGGCTTGTTTCCTTGCACTTCTTCTCCTCCTTGTGCCGTGGATGGCGGCTTTTGCATGTTTTCATACCCCGTTGATGTGCCGGTCAGGGCAGCATTTGCATGTTCTTTCTCATTAACCAAGATTTCCCAAAAAAAAAATGGAGATCTTGTGGTCTCCGTGGGGGGAGGCTGTGGAGGAGCTTTCAGCTTTGATCATTGCCAGCCTCCCTTCTCTGGAGGCATTGCGATAGTTCTTCGGATGAGGGCTTTATCAGAAGCTCAGCCCATCCTTCTTTCACTGGAAGCGAGCGCCTATAGTTGCTGGAGGAGGTGGAAACGGCTGGTGACATGCGGTTTCCAGAGGCTTGTGACGAGATGGTGCAAAGGTGATGGGCTGTTTGGTCCCAGGGGGCGGCCCTTTGGCTTTAGGCAGGTCCCACGAGCCCTGGAGACTACTTGTACTTGGCCTTAGCTGACTTCCACCTACAGGCCCAACTTTGGCTTGGGTTACCATCAGTGAGCACCCACTATGGGTGATGGTGGAACCAGATGGTTTAGTGTCGGGGGGGCTTCGTCTGGACTTCCTTTTCGACTGAACCCAGGACACAGCGTGGGTGGTGGACGTCACCTTGGTGGATGCCTAGTCAGATAAGGTGAAGGACGAGGGGCAGGCGCTACAAGTGGCCTAGGCCCAAAAGGAGAAAATGTACAAGCCACTCTTGGGCAGATTTGGGGTCGAGAGCATAGTGGTGTGGGAGACCTTCAGTGGTTTGAGACCTGATTGCTTGCACTTCATCTGTCGGCTGGCTGCTTTATGTCTAGAAAAGGGCCGGGGTCGACGCAAGGAGGCAGACCAGCTGGGGTGGTCTGCGTGGGCACTGACCCTGTTGCATGGCGTCTCTCTGTTGCAGGGATCAGGCAGCAGTGTGGAGTGCTCCAAGACTTTGGCTTGTGGCCTGCGGGGCTGGACTTGTTGCTGAGCATAGTCTCTTCCGCCCCGCCGCCACAGCCGTGGCCCCTTGGACCTCTTGCCTTGTCTGGTCTGTTTTACACCAATCCCTTGGAGGGAGAGGAGAGTCTCCAAACCCTTTGATGTTTCTTCTCTTTTTTCTTCCGTTGCTTGTTCCACCCTATTGTGCCTTGTGTGGCAGCATGACATTACCACGTGTCCATTTCATGAATGATGTTTGCTGGAAAAAAACAATGGACAGATAGACACATAGTACAGTAGACAAATAATACACACACAACGGCAGATAAGCCACTACACTTGGGCCATCTTGGGCGCACATCCTTCCTTTTGGCTTCTCCGCCTCAACATCTGCAACGCCTTCAACGGGATTGCGCGCAACCATGTGTTTGACGCTCTGCGTGATTGGGGTCTCGGCTCTTCGGTGGCAGGTGTGTTGGCAGGGATTCCATCGACGGTGGAGGGGGTGGAGCTGTTGGGCTGTTCCATTGGGTCTGCTGGCTTCCGGAGGGACTGGGGGGAGTGGTTGCGTCAGCAGACCCGTGAGCTTGAGCTACTCTCGCGGCTCGAGGATGGTGGTGACGACGCTTTTGTTGTGTATTGTGCCCCTGGCGGACTTCCTTGCGACCTGCCGCCTGACCCCGACTGGCTACAGGTGCTGCGAGAGTTCGATTCCGCAGTGGTGCGCTCTCCTGGGCATCCTGACGGTGGTGGAGGCCACGCCGAATTCCCATACTGGCGCTCTATAAGGGTTACTGCAGCTCCACACGCACTTGCCGTTTGACGCTGGGGGCATGGGCCTTTTTGCTACGGCGCTGATAGCGCACCTTGCCTACTCGTGCTCTTCAGCGGCGTTGCTCCAGTCTCTTCATGACTTCTTGGCCCCCACCTCCCTTCGGCTCGTGAGATGGAGTTCGGTCCTCTTTTGGGAAGATGCTGTGGAGCACCTGCGTGCTTCCATTGTCGCGTGCTTGCCCCCGCTCGAGGTCCTTCGACAGTGCGCTGGGCGGGGTTTGTACCAGCAACTCAGCCCCTCCTTCTATTTCCAACGTCCTCAGTGGCTGGAGGAGGTGGAGATGGTCGGGGCTGCGCTGTTCACAGGGGCGTGCGAGGCTATTGGGCAGAGGAGCTGGGCGGTGGGGTCCCACGGGGTGACTCTCTCGCTTCAAGCAAGCCCAGTGGGTGCTGGTGATCGCCTCTACTTGGCCCCGACCAACTTTTGCCTCAACGCCACGTTTTGGCTGGGTCTGCCAATTGGATACCTCGCCATCCATGTCAGTCATGGGCTCTTGCCGGCGGATGTCACGTGTCGTGCGGGGTCTCGGCCAATCATTCGCGTCCACCATGCCATCCGAGATGAGTTGGCGGAGATCTTCCGGGAGTATTCCCTCCGGGTGATGGTGGAGCGGGAGGGCTTGTTGCTCGGGGGGCTACGGCCAGATGTCCTTGTGTTTGACCCGGCCCAGGGCAGAGTGTGGGTGGTGGGCGTCACCACGGTGGACGCCCAATTGGACAAGGTGAAGGAGGAGGGGCAGGCTTTTCTGGCGGCAAGGTCCGCGAAGGAGAATCACTACAGGGCCGTCCTTGCACAGCAACTGGGGCTGCACACGGTGGCCTGGGAGACCTTCGTCTGTCCTGGCCCGGATTGTTGGCGCTTCGTTTGTCGGTTGGTGGCGTTGTGCCTCGAGAGGGGTCGGGACAGGCGCAGTGAGACTGACCAGCCGGGGTGCTCGGCGCGGGCAGTGTCCTTGTTCGCACAGCAGCTCTCCGTTGCTGGGAGCGGGAGCAGTGTCATGTGCTCCGCGACTTCGGCTTGTAACGTGGGAGACTGGACCCGGCGCTTGGCAGTGTCACGCCTGTTGAGCTGCCGTGGCCATGGCCCCTTAGCCTTGTTACGCTGTATGACCTTTGTTACACTGTGTCGTCGGAAGGCGAGGAGAGTCTCCTCAGTCTTTGACGCTTGTTTCCTTGCTTTTCCTCTCCACCTTGTGCCATGAGTGGCGGTGTTTGCGTGCTTCTATACCCCGATGTTGTGCCGGTCAGGGTTGGAGTTTGCATGTCCCTTCTCCTTTATCAAGATTTGCCTAAAAAAAGAAGATTAGCTACTTCACTTGCATATAGGTTGTGATTTTTCACACCAAGACACATAGGTAGGCTGGAATACATGCTCATTGGTTGGCATGCTGGAGGTACACAGGCATATGTGCAGACACACAGGCATACAATTATTTGTAAAGCTGGGAAAAAAAGAACAAAGGCTTTGTACGTGACGGCGCCGCGCAGTGGACACTTCCTCCGTCCGATGGCGTGGGAGACCCTTGGCTGCCTAGGAGATGAGTTTTGGACCTTCCTCTGCCGCCTGGCGCAGCTCTGTCTCGCTCGCGGGTCCCGCTAGTGCTTAGCTGAGGCCTTTGAGCACTTCGCCCAACGGGCGGTAGCAATCTTGGCACAACGCCCCTCCCTCGCTGGCGTCCAAGCCCAATCTTCCGCCATCCGCTACTACACTGTCTCTCACTCCTGGTCCCGGGCCCCTTATCCTCCGGAGGTTGCGCGTGTTGCTCGGCGCGAGCAGGTGCACGAAGCCTTGGCACTGTCTGACTTATGCAGGGTTGAGCCTGCTCTTGCTGGCCTCTAGCTTACATACCCACCGTATTGTGCCATTGGTGGCGGCTCTTGTACCATGTGATTGTGGCGGCTTGGCATGCTCCCTTTTATTATTAAAAAAAAAACCTTCTCCTTAAAAAAACAGAACAAAGTGCCCCACACACACATGCAGATGGACAGATCGTGCAAGATCATAGCAAAGGCGGAAGAGAGTGAATCGAACGAGCATTTGAATGGAGTAACAAACGTATACTTGGAGGTGAGAAAGGATAATAGAAAAGACACTTGGTCAGATGCACAAACAAAACTAACACAAACAAACAGAAGAAACTGTTGCTGAGGCAGAGCTTGGGAAGGGATCTCTACCAAAGGGTGATTCTTTCTTTTTGCTACTGCAAGCGCGGAGAGGGTGGGGGAAGAATGGTTTCTGGAGGCATTGCAAGAGCAGATTTGTAGCTGTTGGTCGGTAGGGACAAGGGGTCATCCCAACAAGTGCAAGGGATCTTCTACAGGTCATGGCTGCTGGGCCCTCTTGCTCTATCTGATCTCTGCTACAGGCAATGTGTTTGAAGAGGGGCCAGCATCCACTCATGGAAGCGGATCGATCAGGCTGGGCGGCCCGGGCAGGGACCCTCTTTGTTCAGCGGCTGTCCATCACTGACATAGGGCAACGGTGCAACGTCATCCGCAATTACAGGCTCCTTTGGGGAGGGCTTGGCTTGGGGTCGCAAGAGGACCCATCGCTTTTCACCCAGGGCTTGGCCTCTTGGCCCTCTAGTCCTGTCCAACTTGTGCTGCACAGACCCTCTAGAGGAGGAGCACGACTGTTACCCCTCAAGAAGTCTATTTTCCGTGCTTCTCTCTTGCATGTTCTGTCTTCCCCCTCATTCCACCCTATTGTTCCAAGGATGGCATCGTGCCACAACCACGTGCTTGTGCCGGTCCGTGACGGCATTCTTCTCCATTTCGATAATTTAGTCATCTGTGCTAAAAAAGGAATATGGATGGATGGATTCATGGCTAGGGCAATTTACGACAAAGTGCATCTCCACAGTAGGTGTTTGGATGCTGTGTGCAGCTCTCTCATACTACAACATGACACATGGGAAGGGAGCCCATTTAAGCGAAGGTGGCGCCCAAGGCTTAGGAGGTCAGGGTGCAGGCATGTTGGTGCTCTTGCACTTTAATAGGGTCAAGCCTATGTTCATTGGTGTCTTGTTAGGGAGTCTCACCCCTGAGGTGTGGGTCTCCTCACTGTGCTCAAGCTGGCAGCATAACTCTTTGTCTCACATGCGAGTTTGTGCTCATCAATTAAGTCATTCTATCACACTCCAAGCAGAAGATGGAAGGACGGACAGACAGACGAACCAACAAAAAGAGAGAGGGACCAGCTAGCACACATCCTGGTAGACGGATAACCTGGCACACATACAACAACATGAGCGAACTGACTGGTTCACATACAGAGATGGACAGCTGGACTAATGGAAGGATGAGCTGCTAGGGACAAATGGATGGATGGACGAAGGGGCGGACAAGAAGCTGTACAAATTGAACGGGGGAACAGCTGTCAGGTGGACAGGCTGGACAAATGAGCTGATGGACAGATGGAAGGATGCATGTACGGAGGAGCAGATGGAGAACCAGACAGAAGGAATGATTGTTGGACAGATGAATGAAGGGGTGGTTAGATGGATGGAAAAACACACAGACAAAAAGACTACAGAACGGAAGATGGAAGTATGGATGGATGGACAGCCGGACAGACAGACAGAAAGGTGAACAAACAAAGGGACAGCTGGACAGAAAAACGGAAAGACAGACGGAGAGACGGACATGGATGGATGAACGGACAGACGAACGGGCAATTGGATTGATGGCTGGACGGACAGACGGGTGGGCACAACGTAAGGTGGACTGACAAACAAATGGATTTTCTGACAGAAGGGCAGACAGAAAGACTGACAGATGGTCAGATAGACTGATGAACAGATGGATGAGCGGAAGGATGGATGGGCAAGTGAAATGACAAGAAAGTGGACAGGTAGATGGACTGGCTTGACTGAAAGCTTGATGGATGGACGGACAAGTGGATGGGAACTTGAAAGAATGGATAGACGGATAAAAGAGTTGATGGACAAGTAAACGGACTGATGGACATACAAATGTACTGACGGATGGCTGCACTGATGAACGGACGTAGAGACAGAATAAAAAAGGAGTGAGAAGAACAGACATGGACAGAAGTGTGCACATACTGATGAACAGGAGGGAGCAGACCAACCAGTGGAGAAACCCACCTGAGCCAAGCCGGGGCACAATGCACAGGTAGCGGGCTTTGCAATGGGATGATGAAATCAAAAAATGCACTGCCTGCACTGCGACTGACGGGTGTAGCCTGGCAGGCAGGCAGTGCATGAAAATGAGTTGTCGAAAAACGCGTTGCAATGGCAGGACGGAGACCGGTAGACCGGGTCCAGCACGCACTTCCCCTGGCCATGGCAATCACCGTCACATCCAGAACAGCCTCTGCAGACCAGTGAGCGTAGGAGAGTTGAGAAAGATAGTGTTAGCTTGGAAATGCCAGAAGCCTTAACCTCCCCATCACACAGCTCATGCTCATGCATGGTTCTACATACGCTTCATGGATGCCACAAGAGCACACTGCGTGCAAACACTCGTACTGAACAATGAATGCATCTTCACTTCCGTCACTTATAGATGGAACTTCCTCATTGATTATCATAGGAAGAAAGTACAGAGGTGGCGTAAGCTTCGCATACCCCAAAGTCAGCCTCTTCAGAAGTTCTGCTTGCTGTCCGGCAAGCACTGCATCGCAGAGGCACACAGGGATTGACTCTGCACAATGTCTCAAGCGTACGCACAACAGCTGCAATGTACATGGCTGCCAAAACAGCACCACGGTAGTAGCACCACTGTAATGCCATGCGTTGTGGTGCAATGCAGTGCAATTCACTACATGGCCGGGCAGTAAAATGACACAGCATCTAAAGTCTTCCGCAATACTTTCTATCGACCATAGTGAAGAGACTGTTATTGCTTTGCCAGACTGAAATCTGACTGAACTTTCTGTTGAGCACAGTAAAGAACATGCATCATTCTTAAACAGGAAAATGCCCCCGCGAACCAGCACCAGCACAAGCACAAGCCCATGGTAGAGGATGAGAACTCCGCCACCCTCGGCAGTATAGGGTGGAAGAAGGTAGGAAGAAAGAAGGAGGTAAGAACAAGGGTGGTGTTGGAGCGGTGTGTTCGTTTTGAGGTCGGCGAAAGGGCTGGCCTGCTCGAGGAGTCATGTGAGGCAGTGCGCCCGGCCCAGCACTCATGGGTGGCAGCCCGCCTCTCTACCAGGCAGGCGGCAGCGGCAGCACAAGGGGAGGCAGCGGCGAGGGCACGCCAGCGTGCGGCCAGCCTGGTCCACGCTGGCGCGCTCACGCGAGCGATGCAGCAGTTTGAGGAGCGCCCGCCGGCGGCGGGGATGGCGCGGAACCTGGCTGCCTTGCGGGAGCGACACCCGCCATCCCTGCTACCTATTCCGGATTGGGTCCAGTCTTTCCATGTCCAGGGTGGGGGAGCTGCTGGGGTGACTGAGGAGATGGTGGAGGCACTGCGTGAGGCACCTCGGGGTTCTGCAGCGGCCCCTCTGGGCTTGACCTCGGACCTTCTGCGGGACCTTGCCCTGGACTCCGCGTGTGGTCTGGAGGGCTTGACAGGCGTTCTGCGGGCTATGCTTGACAGTGCTATGCCACTGGCGGCGGTGGAGTCCTTGGGCCGCGGTCGGCTCATCCCCATCCTGAAGGGTGCTATAGAAGAGGAGGGTGTGCGACCGTTGGCGGTGGGAGAGGCTTGGCTTCGTCTTGCAAGTCGTCTTCTTCTTCTGCGAGACAAATCCAGGCTCACAACGGCTCTTCGGCCCCACTAGTTTGGTGTGGGGGTCTCTGAGGGGGCAGGCGTGTTAGTTCGTGGTGTGCGCGCTATCCTCTCAACCAACCCCTCTTCTTGGCTCCTTCGGCTGGATGTCCGCCACGCCTTTAACGAGCTAGAGCGGGCATCGGTCTTTGAGGCAGTGCGCGACCGGGGCTTGGGGTCGTGGATCCCCTTCCTTCGCCAGTTCTACACTCACCCGGCGCAGCTCCTGTTAGGTGTCAGTGCGCCAGCGGTGCTGGAGAGTGCCCGTGGTGTGCGCCAGGGGGACCCCCTTGGGCCGGCACTGTTTGATTTGCCCTTGGCTCCGGTCTTGGAGGCAGGGACCCAGCAGTTGAGGGGTGTGCAGGGGTCTTGCTATGGGCATGTAGGTGCCTTCCAGGATGATGCGACGGTGACGGCCCCGCCCCAGCTTCTTGCCTTCACTGCCATGACTGAGGCAGCAACACTCCGCGGTTTGCATATCCAGCCACGGAAGTGCCTTCTCTTGCGGTGCTCTGAGGCGGTTGTCCCGCCGGTGCTAGCAGGCCCGCCCTGTCGTTGGGATGGCGTGGTTTTGCTGGGGTGTCCGGTGGGCTCGGCTGAGTTCCGGAGTCAGTGGGCGGAGGGGTGGCTCGAGGAGCAGCTGCGTGGCTTTTCTCAGCTGTGCCGGATGGAGGATGTCCAGGCAGCCATGCTGCTGCTCCACCTTTGCCTCATCCCTCGGGTGGACTACTGCGTGCGGGCACTCTCGCCTGACGACAGCTGGCTGTCCATCCTGCACCGCTTCGACACGGCTATCTGGGAGGCGGTACTCCAGCTTCTGCAGGTTTCCCCAGCCACACAGATGGGGTCTGTGGACTACGAGCTCCAGCGCCTTGCCCACTTGCAGTCTCAGCTGCCCTTTGCCTTTGGGGGAGCTGGGCTAGTCGGGGCGCGGGACCGTGCTCCTCTGGCCTATGCCTGTGCGACTGGTAGTCTGCTCCCTGCCCTCTCGAGCGAGTTCACGCTTTTCCTCCTAGCAGCGTCGGCGTTGGAGCATCTGGCCCCGGGTTGGGACCTGGTGCAGGAGGAGCTACCTCTACCTGTCTCTGAGGCCCTGCCCTCTGTGGAGACCTTGCGGCAGAGTTCTTTCGCAGGCTTGTATCAGAGTATGCGTCGGCTGTGGTACTCTCTTCGGCGGGAGGGGTGGATTGTGGAGGTTGGGGAGCTGCACCGGCGTCGCTGCGGCTGTGCCGAGGGGGGGGAGGGGGCGTCCGTGTGCCTCACGCAGCGGTTGTGTGCGTCATGCCCACCAGCGGTGCTGGGCGACGGTGACGAGGGGCAGCGCTCTCTGGCTGCAGGCCACCCCGTCTGGCCCGCGCGACCGTACGTACCTCGCCCCATCGGACTACCGCCTTCACGCTCAGCTTTGGCTCGGTCTCCCTCTGCCACACTTGCTGCTGGCGGGGGTGGACGGCCTTGACCCGGCAGCAGTTACCAGGCGGTGGAGTGGAGGCGCGATCCAGCGCGTCCACAGCGCCATTCGGGACAAGCTTGCAGCCGTCTTTCGGGAGCACCGTCTTCTTCACATGGTGGAGGGTGGAGGCACAGGGGGCCTGCAGGCGGGTGGTACGGGCGAGCCTCGGCATGACCTGACGCTGACTGACCACGAGTCAGGCCTCACGTGGGTGCTAGATGTCACCACCGTGAACCCCCATGGGGTCCGTGCCACGGGGCCTGGCTTGGCAGTCATTGCGGCAGAGAAGGCCAAGGTGAGCCTATACTCTGCGGTGGAGGGGAGCGGTCGGCAGATGCGTCCTCTGGCCTGGGAGACTCTTGGGGGCCTCGGTGACCACTTCTGGTCCTTTCTGGCTCACCTCGCCAGGGTCTGCCTGGCACGGGTGCCACGCCGCTGCTCTGAGGAGGTCTTCGAGCGTTGGGCCCAGCGGGTGGTCTCTGCTCTTGCCCAGCGGGTCTCCATTGCGGGCATTCGCAGCCAGTGTACTGCGATACGGTTCCACGGCGTCGTTCAGAATTGGGGCTTGCACTGGCGGCGCCAGGGCAGGTCATTGCTGCCGGTGTACCGAGGAGGTGCGGCGCTTGGGTGGGGCGACCCTGCTCGATGCCGCCAATCTGGTCAGGGGGGGCTTGGAGGTCTCCTAGAGGCCAGTGGGGTTGCGCGGCCGGCCGAGGATCTCCTCATCTACACGGCATGGGAGAGTGTTATTGGCGTATGTTGGGAGCTACTTGGTGGGGTGTTGGTGGACCCTACGAGTGACTTACTATCCACTCTTATCTTGACGCTGAGACCCTCCGTGTTCGGTGGCTGCTCCTCCTCCACATTCAAATCTTGCTTTGTCGGACGGTGACACACGACGAGCGCAAGCAGGAGCAAGGGCCATTTCATGAGCAGGGGCAGGGGCGCAGACGTCTCGAGCATGACCTCGTCCTTGAGCACTGTAAGCGGCTTGTGCAAGGTGACTAGGCGAGGCTCATGGAGGAGGCAATTGAAGCCACCAAGTCGGCGTTGCGCCCAGCTCCACCGGTGCGGCCTACGACCCGGTTGTCATCGGCACAGCTGCTCGCAGCAGAGGAGGGGCAGTGGAGGCGTGCAGTTCGCATGGTCCACCGGGGTGCTCCAAGCCGGGGGGTGGAGATGCTTTCTTCGCGTCCTCCAGCGGCTGGGACAGAGTGCACTCGTCGATCTCTCCGGGAGCATCATCCCCCATAGTCGACCCCGTTGGCTCCTTGGATTGCCCCATTTGTTCCTCCGAAGGGCCGACTTTTTGATGCAGTCACGAAGGGCATGGTTGTTGAGGCCTTGCGGGAGGCGCAGCTGGGCTCGGGGGCCGGCCTAGGGGGGGTTGACTTGTGATATGCTTCGTGACCTCATCCTTGATACCCCGGGTGGGCCGGAGTCTTTGACAGCCGTAGTTCGTCTCATCCTTACTGGGGCACTGCCGAGGGAGGCCGCCACATTCCTTGGGCGCAGTCGCCTCATCCCCTTGCTCAAGGGGAACACCGAGGAGGAGGGTGTCCGGCCCATTGCTGTGGTCGAGGCATTGTTCAGGTTGGCTGGACGGGTCTTGCTGCTGCGAGATAAGGAGAAGATAAAGAATGCGTTGCAACCGCTGCAGTTTGGGGTGGGCGTGTCCGAGGGGGCGGCGTTGCTGGTGCAGGGGGTGCGCGCCATCTTGGGCGTGCACCCTTCGTTTTCGCTTTTGCGCCTCGACATCTGCAATGCCTTCAACGAGATTGAGCGTAACTGTGTGTTTGAGGCAGAGCGTGACAGGGGTTTCGGCTCTTGGGTTCCCTTCTTGCGGTAGTTCTACTCGTCCCCTAGGCAGCTACTATTCTTTGGGGTCAGTGCGCCGGCCGTCCTAGAGAGCCAACGCGGGGTGCGACAGGGGGACCCGCTGGGACCAGTGCTTTTTGACTTGGCTCTGCTGCCGGTCTTAGAGGCGGGGGCAGCGGAGTTGCTTGGCCTTCAGGGCACTGCTTTGGGGCACGTAGGCGCTTTCCAGGATGACACCACGATTTGCGCTGAGCCGGAAGCCTTGGCCACGTGCTTCTCTGCCATGCTTCCGGTGGCATGCAGCCAGGGGCTTGACGTTCAGCTAAAGAAGTGTCTCCTATGGCGGCGGACGGGGTATGCCCTTCCTGGTGTGTTGGCAGGGATTCCCTTGACGACAGAGGGGGTGGAGCTGTTGGGCTGTCCAGTTGGGTCCGCACGCATTCGGAAGAGCTGGGAGGAGGAGTGCTTACGTGAGCGCATCTGTAAGCTGAAGGTGCTGCCGCAGCTGGAGGACCCCCAGGCGGCTGTGTTGATGCTTCGCCTGTGCATTGTGCCTCGGACAGACTTCTTGGTGCGCGCTCTGCCCCCTCAGGTAGATTGGCTGCGGGTGTTGCAATATTCGATTCTGCGGTGTGGGGCACCCTCTTGGGTATAAAAGGGATGGTGGAGGTCCCACCCGACTCCCATGTTGACGCTCTGCAGGGCTTGTCAAGGCTCAAGGCGCAGTTGCCATTTGATGCGGGGGGGATGGGGCTTTTTGCCGTGGCACCGAGGGCGCACCTTGCCTATGCGTGCTCTTCTGCGGCCTTGCTCCAGCCTCTTCTTGACCTTTTTGGCCGCTACCTCCCTGCTACTCGTGAGATGGAGTTGTTGTGCCCTCGTTGGGAGGAGGCTGTGGAGGAGTTGCTTGCTTCTATTGTTGCGCGCCTGCCTTCGCTCCAGTTCCTGCGCCAGTGCGTGGGGCGGGGGTTGTTCCAGCAGCTTAGCCCGGATTTCTTCCGCTTCAAGCGTCTCCGGTGGCTGGGGGAGGTGGAAATGGTTGGTGGTGCGCTTTTCCCGAAGGCGAGTGATGCTATGGTGCGGATGTGCTGGGCGGTGGGGTCCCGCGGGGCGGATCTCTGACTTCAGGCAAGCCTTGTGGGTCCTGGCAATCGCCTTTACCTGGCCCTAGCCGACTTCCGCCTCCACGCCCAGCTTTGGCTGGGTCTGCCATTCGGATAACTGTCCATCCATGGTGGTCATGGGCTCCTACCGGCAGACGTCACGCGCCATGCGGGGTCTGGGCCGATCATTCGCATTAACCATGCAATCCGAGACGAGTTTGCGGAGATTTGCCACGAGCATCCCTTCCGGGCGATGGTGGAGCCAGAAGGGTTGTTGCCAAAGGAGGCTCCGACCGGATGTCCTTGTGTTCGACTCGGCCCAGGGTACGGTGTGGGTAGTGGACATCACCACGGTGGATGCCCAGCTGGACAAGGTGAAGGAGGGGCAGGCTTTTCCGGCGGCGGAGGCCGCGAAGGAGAAGCACTACAAGGCTGCCCTTGCGCAGCAGCCGGGGTACCGGTTGCGCACGGTGGCTTGGGAGACCTTTGGCGGTCTTGGCCCGGATTGTTGGCGCTTCGTCCGCCAGTTGGCGGCGTTGTGTCTCGAGAGGGGCCGGGGCAGTCGCAGTGAGACTGAGCAGTAGGGGTGGTTGGCACGGGCGGTGTCCTTGTTGGCGCAGCGGCTTTGCGTTGCTGGGATTCGACAGCAGTGTCATGTGATTCGCGACTTCGGCTTGTGGCGTGGGGGACTGGACCCGGCGTTGTGCAGTGTCACGCCTGTTGAGCTGCCGCGGTGGTGGCCTCTTGGCCCTGTTACGCTGTCTGATCTTTGCTACACTGTGCCGTTGGACGGCGAGGAGAGTCTCCTCTGTCCTTGACGCTTGCTTCCTTGGTTTTTATTTCCACCTTGTGCCGTAGGTGGCGGCGTTCGCATGTTGTATACCCCGTTGTTGTGCCCGTGAGGGGCAGCGTTTGCATGTTCATTAATTCAGTTTATACTCTTAAAAAACAAAACAAAAACATAAAAATAAATAAATAAATAAAGGAGAAGCAAGAAGCGTAGCTTTTGGCGGAAGAGCAAGATGCAAAAGCTGGGATGAAGGGTTGTTACATCAAGAGCGGGATTGCAGAAAGTTTGCATAGGCAAGGCACAGAGGCAATGGTAACGACGGGGGAAACTGGAGGAAGGGGGGGGGGGGGGGGGGGGGGGC
>SZWC01006219.1:0-47831 GCA_023375785.1 Penium margaritaceum
TATACATATACATATACATATACATATACATATACATATACATATACATATACATATACATATACATATACATATACATATACATATACATATACATATACATATACGTATATGTATACGTATACATTTACATATACATATACAGATACATATACATATACATATACATATTCAAATTCATATCCATATACATATAGAGGTTCATATACATATCTTTAGACATATACATGGATAATACATGCGTTTTGTATCAAAATATACAAATGAAGAGACACATACACATTTCGATACATGTTAATGTACATGTAGTTTATTAACGTACAACAGTTGTTCTTAAGAAACACAACTGGATATAATTGTACAAGAACACGTGCGTACGTATGTATTTGTGGATGTAAAAGATATCTTGGGCTCTATGTTTTGATGGATTTTTTGAGGTTCACGGGTAGACTTATTCGTATTTACAACTGCTTAAGCATGTGCGCGTGCAGTTTATTGTGCGGTTTGCTTTCCATCGGCGACATCACTGATGGTCTTCGCAATGCTTGACAGTGACCTGTAGCCTTGTGTGTAGCTTCATGAGCCTAGTGGATCCTTCAACTTTGGAGAGTTCAGTCTTCGGTGAACCATCGAGCTTTGGATTAGTATTTTCTTTCCGAAACGGTAGTTAACATCAAGGGTGCCAGCATCTATCCGGTTGTCGTCACTTGATACGATAAAACATTTTCATTTTCGTAAAAAAAGGTTACGTGCAAGTCGTTCTGGTGTATCAACGACATGTCAATGGTGCGCCTCACTTTTAGACTGCTCTCTATTTGTATTTGTCTGATATTGTTTTGTGAATGTTCAGACATTGTTTTAGTGCAGTTTGAGTTTGTCTTGACTATTTGCCTCGATATCTGTCAACTATAGTTCATGCTGTTGTGGGTAGCTGCCACCATGTCCATTAGCTGGTCGAAACATGCATTTGAGAAAATAGTGCTTCGATTTTCAGGTCTTCCGCTTGACGAGGACAAAGTACAACATCGGGGAGTAACGAGAAAACGCGGGCGTGACTTCGCATCGAAGGTAGGGTTTTTGGCAGTCTGCATAGTTTTATCCATCGTATACTCATCTGGATGAACTATTTCAGTTCGCCCAAGTGTTACCTGGGAAGTTATGGGGCGTTTGGGCGAATTCCATTTATAAGATCTTGGAAGCACCACATATGTGGTACGTCTTCTATGCGAAAAATGAAAGAGCCAGATTGGCAGTTGGGACATGAGTACGCAGATAAAACGGTGCGGCCACGTGCCAATTCGGTCTACTAAGACTGGATGTGCTCGCTTTTGCCCATCGATTCCGTTCCTGTCAACGGAATGGACCATGCTGATCGACGGTGTCAATCTACATCAAAGTCAAGGTTTCCGCTAACGAAACCACCCTCCACCACGATAAGGATTGTGGCCTTGGGGTGGTAAACAATTAGACTCTTGCATCCAAGCATTGTAATCGGCGCTGTTGATGCGGACAGATGCTGAGATCATCCGCGGAAGGTTGTCTTGGATGCCAAAAATTGCAATTGCTCATGGAATCTATTGCCCGAGGCCATTCTTGTGATAGAAAAACAGTTCATTGGGATGAGATCGCCGCTGGTGATGTTTTTTAGAAACACTAAGTGTCATACTGGCCTGTTGACGCAGACGTTGGAGTCCATATTGTGTGTTGGCCTTCTCGCTCAGCTTGCCAAAGCGAGCAAGGGTAGCGCACACAAAGTCGCTCCACGTTCTTGGTGGCATGGGAGAGTCGTGCCATGTCGGATTGATGTACTTGAGAGGTAGTATGCTAACAAGTGACGAGATGAGAGCGGTCGTGAGAGCCATGGATCTAGCTCTGCCAATCTCTGCTACCATTGGATGGGCTTTGGACTAGACCACCAACTCAAAGACTTTCCACGGAAAAGCAAGGCCTTGAGGTCTTTTTAATTTTTGTTATTGTTGACCCTCATAGGGATGACGTAGACATCCAAACTTGTTAGCAACATCCTAACCGTCACTCCCTTGGAGTTTGGAGGATTGAACGGATCAGGGGGTACTGGTTCAATCTGAGGTTCACTCAAAAGTTACAAATTGCTCTCGGTGATTACTGCTTTTTGTGAACAAAAACTCAAAGCTCCTCCATCACCGTGTTGAGCTGTTGGATTAGATAGTTGTTGAGGCTCTCGAGTCCTGATAATTTCTGGTACATGTCTTCGTTGATTCATGCTTGTCGGCCTGTGCCTCCCATTATTCTAGGAGTCGTCCTAGCATGCAATGGTGTAGACAAAGGTCTTCCAAGCCCAAGGGTTCCGTCACTGGATTGGCCGTCGGTTTTTTTAGTACTGCACCATATGTAGCGAAAGTTTTCCCTGCCATGTGGTTTGCGTGGGCGCGTCATTCTCCTTGTGTTGCTGACCTGCCATCGCCAGAGTACTCTCAAAGGACCGCTTCTTGTCGCCGGTTATTTTTTTTCGTTCACCATCGTAGTTGCAAGGTTTGTGATCTTCTGAATGATGTAGATGTGCTTAGGACTCATGCAAGGTTGTTGCTAGGTACTTAATGTGTCGGCTGCCCCTCAAGTGCACGTGCACTCTCATACCAACTGTTACGCCGAGCGGGACATAGGTGGTTCACAGGGATGAGGTGCTGGACAAAAGACGATTTGGGGTTTGGGATAATTGAAGGTGTGCTTCAGTGACAACTGATGTGTGCGTCGAGTACATGTATACAATGCCGAGAATTAGAATAAGGCATAAGTTGGGTCTTTGGTGCTTGAGCCAAGCGACATGTGTGAGGCAGCGCCTGGAGTAGCAAATTCAAGAAGCTCTGCTAAGAAGTCAGGAGGCTTCAATAACATCACAACGCTTCCTCATAAAATTCAAGTGTCATCAAGAAGTCTGACCAAACAACATCAAAACATCGATATGGTTGGCAACACTTTTGTCGACCATAATGGAAAGTGGTCAAAGTTGTCAAAAACGTTTGGAACGAAACACCGGAGGTCGGTGCAGTTGGCCCAAATGCCCTCGGCCAGACGGCATAAAAATCATGAAGTTGTTGCGTGGTGGTCCATGAATGTAATGAAGGAAATGTCCACTAGCAAAGTTTAGGGACTCGTGTATGTTAGGGACGTTACACCCCCCTATCCCCCATCGCCCCAATACAATTACACCAAGCGGAACGTGGGTGGTTCATGGGGATGGGGTGTTGAGCAGGAGACAATTTGAGGAGTTGAAAACTTTCAATGTTTTACAATTGGCATCAAGTGTAGTTTGAGGACAATTCTCGAACATGTCAAGCGCATATGTACTGTTACCTCCCACACATAAAATTCCATAACCTCTGTGAGTGGGCATTTCAGCCCTGCATTCACATCCCACTGTGTTTCCACCTCAAGTTTTTTATTTTGTTCTTCCAAGGGCACATTGACCACTTGTTCAAGCCTCCGGTGTTCTATTTTCAAAGTTCTTGACAACTTTGAGCACTTTGTGGAGTGATCGACAAAAGAATCGCAAACCGTGTCAATGTTCTGGTAGTATTCCATAAGACTCTCAACATCATTTTACTTATGAAATTGTATCTCGATATTCTCGAACCCCTCATTTTTCTCAGTGGATTTTCTTGAAGAGACCATTCACCACACAACATTACAAGCACCTCTTTGCTCAGGCGTTGAAGACCCAACACATGCCTCGTCATGATTCTTGTAAGTACATACATGCGCATGACATGTTCAACACTTATCATTGAAGTAAACCGGCTTCTTAATACAAACTATCTATTCGTTGTAATTCATAGAGTTATCTACTACCCTCTACCTCATCCCTGTTAACCACCAAAGTTTCACTCAGCGTAAAACTCAACATAAGAGCCTAGTGGCATTCGAGGGACAACTGACACATTAACTACAAGGCGACAACCTCACACAAATCTTTTTCGCATCCCCATTGTCCAGAATTTTGCAAACCTCATGGCAACAACAGTGAATCTGTCCAGAAATTTCTAGCAGTAACGTGCGAAGACTCTTGTGATCTAGGACCAGCAACACGCAAACAAATGGCGCTCTTTAGGGGGAACAGACAGAAGCGGCGACTTTCACGGTAAATGGCGCAAATGCTGCCAACCCCGAAAGCCAATCCAGTGATGGAACTCCTCAGAATCGGCAAACCATCAGCCCCGTCCATTGCCCGCTGGGTCAACAAGTGACACCTGGCAAGATGGGAGGCACTGGCAGACAAGCTCGCATCAATGAAGACATGTACCAGAAATTTCTGTGACTCGAGAGCCTCAATGCTTGTCTAATCTAGTAGTTCAATGCGCTAATGGAGGGGCTACGGAATTTATGCATGCGGGAAGCAGTGCTCGCCGAGAGACACCTCTGACTCTTGAGTAAACCTTGACTTTGACCAACGCTCTTCCTACTGTTGGATCCAGCGATCTAAAAAGGACCGATGCTCATGATGAGGCTGACGAGTTCGGAGGTGTACTTCACTGCCACTGGGGTCAACAAAGATAAAATAAAGTTGACATCACGGCCTTGACTTTACATGGCTCGGCTTCAAATTGGTGATGTGATCTGAAGACCATCCAACGGCAGCGGTAGACCGGCAGAGCTCGATCAACGGTTCACGAGACCGATTTCACATCGTCGACTGCATGTGTTCTACTTCTCGAGCAGATCAATCCAACGTGGCATAACTTTCTTGCTCAATAGGAGAACTGGGGTTAGTTTACGCGCATCACACTTGTCCCCTTTGGAGGAATGATTGAGAAGTCTGAAGCACGGTATAGAGTTCAACGTCAGTGTTAGTAGTGAAACATGGTAGATTGCACGCGGCGTTTGCAAAGTTGTTACCGGCAGCGACCTCACCCCCAACGAACTCTATTTCTACAAGGGCCTCAAGAAAGGAATTTGATGAAATATCACCATATTCTGCATCCTAGATGATCTTCAGCAAATGATCGTAGTAGTCGATCGCATCGACAGCACTGACTAAAACGCTTGGATGCCGGAATGGAACGGCTGGTGACCACAATGCCAGAATCCTTCTTTTCATTGTTACCCAATGATCCCAAATCCACAAACTTAATAGTGTGCATGTACCACTAAAACATATGGCAAGGATCCTTCAAGGAAAAAAGTCTAGAGAATTGTTAATTTTTTTATAGAAATCATTGGTTACAGTAATGTTCAAAGCTACTTTTGTTTACATAACCACACAAGTTTATCAGAAACCGACTGATGAATGGATGCCATCATTCAAAGAAACTTTTCTGTAGAACATTTGTTCAAGATCTTCTTGCTATATGCCTTTTCACATGGTTAATTTCTTTATGCTTTTGGAAATTTCATGTTACGATTGCAATCATGGTAATGGCACTGAAATGTACTTGATTATGGCAGCATATAACATAGGACTGTTTCATTTTTTTGGGAGTCACGAGGCTCGAGTGGAATGCTACATGGTCACAAGGAATGTGTTATTGATGCTCAAGCGTCCCACGTCCCCTCCCTGTGCATGGTCCACATGAATTGCCAGGGTACATTGGACAATGTATCTTGAGGAGGAGTAATTTAATAAATTGATCTATGTTTTGGTTTGTTTTTGTGATACACTACCAAATACACTCCCTTAACACTAGAAAAAAACGCAATTTTTGTCAACTTGAGTACCAGCCACTGTTCCAAATGCACCCATCTAAATACACTCAGGGGTGTTTTTAAAGTGGGGGGCTCGACGTTTGCCTCACCCCTCCAAGTCACGAGTGTATTGATGTGATTTATCAGAGAGTGTATCAAGGGATTGGTGTTTAAATGCACTTGTGTACCTTATGCGGATAAATTGTGGAAATACACAATTTTTTTCTCCGTTGTGTACTAGCTAAACATCCCAATACCACCTGTCAATACAACTAGGGAATTTGGGGGGGGGGGGGGGAGGGGGGGGTGGGGGCTCGACCTCCGTCTCCCTCCAAGTCGTGAGTGTATTTGGAGGATGTATTGGCAAGTGTATTGGGGGATTGGTTCTTTCATTCACTTTGTAATATACAAAGATAAAGTCTCAAAAATGCACAAGTGCTTCATTTTACTTGAACCAGCTTCACATCTCCATACACTCCCCCAATACACTTGGGGGCTGTGAGGAGAGAGGGGGGTCGACGCCCGCCTCCCTCCCCATGTGCAACTGTGTAATTTATAGAGATATAGTATAGAAAATACACAAGGGTCTTTTCTCTTCATGTACTGGCTACACATCCCAGTACACTGCCCCAGTATACTTCGGGAGTTTGGGAGATGGAGGGGTTCGACGTCCGTTCACCCTCCAAAGTCGCGAGTATAGTAGGAGGGTGTATTGGAGATTGTATTGGGGGTTGGTCTTTTATGCACTTGTGCACTCTACGGAGATAGAGCATGGAAATTGCATACAATCATTTTTTTCCTTTGTGTACCAGCTACACATCCCTGTACACTGTCCATATACACTCCTGTGTATTAGGGATTGCATCTGATAGTGTGTTGGGGGTTTGGTATTTTGATGCACTTATGTATAACACGGAGATAAACTATGGAAAACACACAAGCATTTACTTTCTTTGTGTACCAGCTAGACATCCCAAAACACTTCGCCGACACACTCGGGGGGTTGGAGGGGGCGCTCAATGTCCCCTCCACAAAGTTGTGAGGGTTATAGAGGGGTTTATTACTGAGTGTGTTGGGGGATTGGTATTTTTGTAAAATTTTGCATTGTATGGAGATAAACAATGGCAAGACTACACACGGTTTATTCTTTGTGTATGAGCTTCGCATCCCAAGACACTCTCCAAATACACTTATGGGTTTAGGGAGGGGGGCTCTACGCCCACCCACCCCCCCCTTCCTCCCAAATTCCTTACAATTATTCACTCCTCAAAATCAATGCAACGGGATACCATTGTCGTGAATACTATTGACATGGATTTCAAAAGATTTGGGTCAATTTCGCATGTGTCCTAAGTTGAATTTCAAGGTTTCTTCTAAGAAACAAAGTCACCGTTGACTCACCTATGAAAGAATGAGACAGTAAATAAAGCATAGGAATCAACCGAAATAAATATCACAAGACATTAATAGGCAAATGTAAATACGACACGTACATTATGAGTGTTTTCATGCATCTATCAAGTATTTAAAATGAAAATGTTTACAACTATTTGTAAATGTGCTACCAAATCTTTCACAAATGAACAAATGGTTTTACATGTGTATTCACCAAGATAAACTTCCAATAAGTAAATATACTACACGTTTTCAACACATATGTATGGTAGTCCATTGAAATTACATGATTAGCCATAACTCTTTATTGTGGCGGAGGGAATTCCCTGTCGGTGGAAGCCTCCTCTCTGATGGTGATGAACGCCATTGATCATCACGATCCATGGCTCTTATTGACTTGCATAAAGATAGGACACACTTAAAAAAGAGAAGCAGCAGGCCAAAAATTGGGAGAAGTCACAAAGAAGCAAGGAGTTGGGAAACGGCACACTGCATGGATAGACGGCATAACTCTTGCCTGGTTGGTAAAACATATACCGACTGAGCGGCTTGCAACGTCGCAGAAATTGGGTTCCTAAGATTTAAGAAATGATGACGGATACGAGGATGACCAACCAGCAATACTACTATGAGGGCACCTAAGGGTTGTAAAAATCGTAGAAGAAAACCGACACTAGTGACTGGAGGACTCCCTTACAACTTTTTAAGCAACGACATGGATCATATGATACGTTTTCAGACAGAACCCGGTATGTTTGTAGGGAAAACATTCGATGGACGAATGAATATCTGTCTACTTCATGAACCTCTCTGACATAAAATTGGACATCTTCACGATGCAACGTTCTAGAGAAATCACAAAATCATACTTGAACAATATTTCATGCTCCAGAACAACCATAAAGTAGAGTAGAGAAGCAAATCCTTCTACATTCGCATAAATGACGAAAAACATTTCTATCCTGAGGTCAAGTGATCCGCGACGCAACTACGGTTAAGGGAAGCACCACAGGTGAAAGCAGCAAAGGAATTTGCAACGGTCACAAAATACCAGCTGGTATGTATAGACATGGCCAATACATGTACGCGACATGGAGCTCAAGCACAGCTAGTCCATGAGGAGGTAGGACAATTAAAAGAAATTGCAACAACACAGGCAACCACTGTAGCCTTGATAACTGACAAGTTTTTAGCTATTCTGGAGAAGCTTACACCGCTTGTTAAATAGTTTGAAGGGGTTTCTCCTAAAAAAATACCCTTAGAGCTACCATTGTGATGAAACGTCAATTACCACATATACCTGAAACTTGGCAGTAGACCGATGGCGAAGGAGATGTTTCGGATGAGCGACCACAAGCTGACTGAATCCAAAAAGCAACTGGATGAGATGCTTGGTTGGAGATTAGTCAAACCATCCACATCACCCTGCACATCACATGTACTTTTTGTGAAAAAGAAAAGCAAAGAGATGCAAATGTGTGTGAACTACCAGGCGTTGAACAACAGCACCATCAAGTACCAGTACCCTCTTGCATGAGCAGGTGACTCTTTTGACCAAACCCGTGGGTGCCAAGATTTCACCAAAATTGACCTACGTAGTGGCTATCCTCGAATCTGCGTACACGATAAGGACATAAAGAGGATGGTGCTCCGCACCGAATAGCAGCACGTCGATTTCACGGTTATGCTGATTTGACCTACAAAGGCTCCCAAAATGTCCATGGCCGTGATGCAAGAGATTATTTATCCGACCCTCGATGAATTCATTGTTGTATGTGTCGATGACATCCTGATGTCATCCCCAGAGGACCACAATAGACATCTTTGAAAGGTCCTCAAGATGTTTGGAGGGAGAACTTTTACAAGAAACTTACAGAACGTGACTTCACTCACCGTTTGGTTGAGTTGTTGGGTACCATCATAAGTGACAGAAAGATCACGATGGACCCAAAACAAGTGGAGGCGGTTGCTGATTGGCCAACATAAACCAATGTTTGGGAAGTTGAGGTGTTTTTGGATTCTAGAACTACCACTGTCTACTCGTTAGGGACTACACCCGAGTCTCAGTCCCTCTCTGTGATCTCAGTTGAAAAACACCGATTGAAATTGGGTTGATGTCAAACAAGAAGCATAAAACCATCTGAGAAACAATCTAACATTGGTTTCAAACCTGTGATTGGATGATCTGACGTTGGACTACATCATGGCCACCGAAACATCCGATCGAGCAATCAAAATCTTTCTCCTCCGAGACAATGGCAGTGGAGAAGACCTGGATGTGTACACATCTCACAAATTTTGTCGACTTGGAATCAACTACACGGTGCATAGAAAGGAGATGCTCGTAGTCCTGCATGCATTCAAAACATGGCAGTGCTACTTAAAATTACAGCAATGCATATTCCATACCAATAACCACGCATTAAAACATCTTGATACCCAGCAACACCTAAGCTATTGACAAACTCAATGGATGGAATTCCTTGAGTACAACCTTGACTACAGCATCGAGTACCGACCTGGAAAAACAAATCCATCAAATTATTTGAGTCGACGACCAAACCCGATGGGTGAGATCAACACGCTACTCGTTGAATGAGACTCGTACCTTGCAAGGCTGTTTGCAAAGGATTACAAGGACTTTGGTGGATCCGACAAAACAAAGTTCTGGTTTAATGACGACCCCTAGTGGCGATGGTGATTCACTCGCCAAGTCGTCGTACCACAGTCTATCTTTGCCTCTAATGTTCTAGTTTCCAAGGATCTGGCATGCTCAACCACTTTCTAGAATGGTTGGCAAATGATTTGCAAACCGCACGGACATTTTGACACAGTTCGATTTAATTCTCAATGTTTCTAAACATTTATAAATCCACGCCTTGGTATCCTTAGAACCCTCCGACTTCGTAATGGAGTTTTTAAAAGCAACCACTCACGACGCAATGTCGCATGTGCCACTCGTCTCAAGATTCCAAGACCCAATACATGCCTCGTTATGTTTCTTGTTGTACGTATACCCTTGCATATTTGACACTTTTCATTTGATAATACTTATTTCCAAATATAAGATATCCTACTGTACCAATTCCTCTCATCATATTATCCGCCGCACCTCATCCGTGTGAACCACCCACGTCCCACTCGGCGTCAAACTTGGTATCAGAGCACAATGACAGTTGAGGGATAGTAGACACATTAGGTACAAGGAAAGAGTATTGCATGTGACCAAGTTGGAGGATGAGTAGCACGTGGCCAACGAAAATGTCCAGAAAAACCAGGTAGTAGTGACCACCTTCATGTTGAATGGCACAATAGCAATCACCCCGACGGCCAACCCGGTGATGGAATGTTTAGGCTCAACAAATCCTTCACCTCTGCCGTTGGCCACAGAGTCAACACCTGGCATGATGGACGGCATGAGCTGAAAGTCTAACATTAATGTAGAGCTCTACTTGAACTTGTTGGTGAGAAGAACGCTACGAATCCAACACAACAAGTTTTACTGAAAATGGTTGAGTGTAGGGGGAGTTTAGGTCTGTTTGTGTCATCCATGGATTCGCATGAAAAAGCTCCAAGTTTCAAGCTCGAACAACTCAGAGTTCGAGCAGGTGATTCTCGATGAGCGAGAATCACCCGTCGGCCAGCGAGCAGGGCTCGCTGGCGTAGAATTCTCAAGCGAGGGCAAAGCCCTCGAGTGTCACCAAACTACCCCCCACCCACACGAGTTTCCCAAAACCAAAGAAATGTCATCTACTATGCTATGACTAATCTAGGTTCTCGGGGATGTGCCACAATGCAAGTCTGAGGACATCCATAGGTTTCACGGAACAGATTAAGGAACCAATCCAAGCACTGAAGGGGCAGTGCTGTGAGAGGGAGGCAAGCACACGAATGACACCTGATGGGTATGCGTCAGTCCAGTGTGGCGCAGCGGCGCATTGTGTGTTGCCTCCGCTCTCTTGGTCAGCATGCCCTGCGCACTCATGTCTACACCGGAGAGAGAAGTATATACAGAGAGGATTAACACGCCCCCTTAAATGTGAGTGTGGTGGGGATGCAACCGAGGTGTGCTAGCTGGTGGCGAAGTGCGGTAGATGGGAGTGCCTTGGTAAGAAAGTCAGCCAACTGTGCATCGCCGCTGACAGGGTACACTTGGACGGCCCCTGCCTCTACTGCCTCTCGAATGAAGCGGTGCTTTACACGGATATGCTTTGTGCATGGATGCAGCGCACCATCATTTGCTGCGATGCGACATGCGGCAGAGCTGTCATTGTGAAGTGCTACGGCATGAGTGTACAGTCCCAATTCCTCAAGCAGGCGTGCCAACCAGATGCATTCACATGCTGCTTCACCCAACGCCATGTACTCAGACTCCGCTACACTCCGTGCCACACATGACTGTTTTGCACTCTGCCATGACATTGTTGTTCCCCACATTCGAAACACATAACCACCACGACTACGTGCCCCACGATCAAGTGCATAATCACTGTCACAGTACCCGTCAAACACAGAACCCACGGAGGGAGCAAAGACCAAGCCAAGTTCAGCTGTGTCCATCGCATAGCGCAGCAACTTCAGCAATGCTTTAAGGTGTGTGCTTTGTGGTTGTTGACTGAACTGTGCCGTCACGTTGACTGCGCAGGAGATGTCTGGGCGTGTGGTGGACGCAAGGTAGGACAAACAGCCAATAATTTTCCTGTAGAGTGTGGGGTCACTGTCAGGTCCGTAGTCAGTGGTGCTTGCATCTAGGGCGTGAGCGTATACATCAGGGCTCATTGGTGTATGCTGCCATGGGAGATGGTGTACCAAGTGCTGAAAACGTGTCGTGAGATGTGCGATGAACCGTCCTTGATGCAAGGTGAGCGTGCGAGCAGCCCTGTCCCTGGTAATGGTCATGCCCAAGAAGTTTGTAGCGTCACCCAGGTCGGTCATGCTGTAGTGCGTAGTGAGCAGTTTCTTTGTTTCTGTGATGAGGGAAAGCGACGGTGACAAGATAAGCAGGTCATCCACATAGACAAGCAGGGCGACAGGGAGGCCATGATCCCAGCGCAAGAAGAGAGAGGGATCTCTTACACTTTGGATGAACCCTCCCGAGCCAAGGGTACGTCAAATCTCCTTGTTCCAACAGCGTGGGGTCTGCTTGAGCCCATACAGGGCTTTGAGGAGGAGCCACACGCATTCTGTACCATCCTCAAACCCCTCTAGCTGCTTGACATGTAGATCTTCCTCGAGTGGACCGTTGAGGAAGGAATTCTTTACATCCATGTGATGTATCTCCCAGTCCTCATGAGCCGCTACACCCAACATTGCTCGACTCGTTTCGTACTTTCCAACTGGGGCATATGTGTCTGTGAAGCCTTGACCGGGTACCTGGTGAAACCCCTTTGCAACTAGCCTTGCTTTGTATTTTTTTGATGAGTCCAGCCAAGTTCCTCTTGAGCTTGTACACCCATTTGACATTGATGGCTTTCCGACCGGGTGGCAAAGGAACAAGTTCATACACCCCATGCTCTAGAAGGGAATTCAGCTCAGCTACTTTAGCTTTCTCCCACTCAGATGCATCCGCACGCCCCTTGGCCTCAGAAAGGGTTTGTGGTTCCACAATGGTGTGGTCCACGCTCATGGGTCGGGCTGTGTGGTAAAATTGTCAATAGTTCACACGCGCTACATTCCGCGAGGAACAACGCACGGGCTGTGGTGATGGTGTTTTTGTACTCTCCGTGCTCTTATGAGATACTTTGGTCTGAAGCCCGGGCGGTGTATGTGTGCTGCGGAGATCCGTGGGTGTCAAAATATTTGTGGGTACCCGTGATGTTCTACCTATGTCCTCGTGTTGCTGTGGTAATTGATCTGTGCGCATAGCAGGTGTGTGAGGTACGAACACAGGCACGCTCACATAGTCTGGGTACTGCTCTGGAATGGTGATGCACGGGAGATGGCGCAAGGTGCGGAATTGTTTGCAAAACATGTGTTCCAGGAAGGAAGCATCCCTACTTTCTAGGAAGTGATGGTGCATCGGATCCCAGAAACGCCATGCTTTGGATGCATGTGAGATGCCTACGAAGACACACCAACAACCTTGTGGACTGAGTCTATTGTCTCTTTGAGGCTGTGCAAGCCACACACATGCCATAGTGCCCCACACCCTTGCTGGCCTTAAGTCAGCCTTTTCCTTAAAGCACCGCTCCCATGGTGTGACTGACTTGGGCAAGGGCCCCTGTGGTACCCTGTTCCATACCTAGGTGACGTATTTGACAGCTTCTTCCCAAAAACCAAAGGATAAGCCGGACTCATTCAGCAGGGTACGCAACACATCACCAAGCGTCCTGTGCCACATTTCTTCCACACCATTTTGTTGTGGTGTGTATGGGGCAGTGGTCTAATGATCTATACCTTTGGCTTTCAGTTCTGTTGTTAAATACCCATGAACTCTCCTCCTCTCTCTGTGCATAGCTTCAGCAATTTACAACCAGTGTGACGCTCAGCAAGGGGTATCCACTCGGCCATGGCCCGTTGGGCATCCGCTTTCGACTTCAGCAGAAATGCCCAACGAAAACGACTGTAGTTGTCTGTAAGTGTGAGAATGTATTGGGATCCACACCCGACAGAGGACACCGGCATGGATCCTGTTAAGTCTGCATGGACAATTTCAAGAGGGGCCTTGCATACCCTTTCTGACCTGGGAAGCGTCTGTCTGTGGGCCTTACCTTCATGACAGTCAAGTCAGGCTTCTGCGCTTAGGCCATGTGGACAGTCTGTGGGAAGGAGTCCATGTGCTGTCGTGTGCTTAATCATGTCTGTGACCATGTCTGTGTTGATGTGTGCAAGGCGACGGTGCACTAAGTCTTTATGCTTGTCGTCAATTGCTGTGATGACATGTGTCTGTGGTCTGTGTGAGTTCGTCTGGATCAGTGGAAACAGTGTAAGGCGATAGAGCATGTCCACGTGCAGCAGCCCATCAGCCAACAGGACACCAGCAGCATCAAAAAGCATGCACCGTTATTTCTGTGTTAGATTGGACATGTTCGCTTGGCCGTCTAGCTGCCCCCCAGACAAAAGTTTCACTTTCAACTTAGGCACATACAACACACCATTCAGCCATAACACACCCCCAGGTGCTTGCAGGGCTATTGTACCCATGCCCTCCACCTCTAGCACTTCCCCAGACCCGGTTTTAACACCCTCCACATCATGTGCACCATACAGCAACACAAACAGCTTTCGATGTGGCGACATGTGTTCTCATGTGTTGACACCGCGATGCAGCGGTGTCAAACAACCATTCATGCATGGGGAGTGATTGTGATGATGTGACATGAGTGTGCGCCAATCACTGACCTGAAGACTGCGGCATTGCCGTTGGCTCTAGAGGCTGAAGCTCCATGGGCGCTGTCCACCCAGCAGCACGAGCTCCGACCGTGGACTGCTGCGACGCAGCCATATCCGTGTAGATGCGCTGTGCCCATTCAGGTGTGGGAACTGGGACGACCGAGTTCGGTGGCACGAAGTAGGGGCCCTGGTAGGAAGGGAGTGGCCCCTGATGAGATGGCTGGCTGGAAAACGGCTGCACCAGAGATGGCGGGTACGCGACTCCGCCGAAGGGTATCAGTGCCTGGGGTCCAGTGGTCAATGATGTGGACCACGCTGGTGGTTGCAGCTGTGACCTAACTGCGGACGAGGTGGTGGAGCTGTGAACCGCTACTGTGCCTGCTGCTGCTGTGAGGACGTCATGATACGCTGGAGGTCCGGGCACGCACGCCATGAGTGACCGGATTTGCCGCAGTAGTTACAGGTACGTTGTCCAATGCCACCCCGACCACGCCCTTGCCCCCTTCCAAGCTGGGCACCTTTCCCTCCCTGTCCCCAGCCTCCTCTGTCTCTACCTCCTCCCTAAGCGAAGTTCGTAGAAGCACCTGGCGAAGACTGATGCACAAAGGCACTGGGTGATGGGGTGGTGGCCTCTCGAGCCTCGCCACGGAGGATGTCCTCGTAATGATGAAGCTCCTCAAACACCTCCGCGAGATCTGTGTTTTCAGTATAAGTGACTCGGAGATGCCTCAAGAGCCCTTGCCGGAACTCCCTACAAGGTCCGCCAAGGTGCAATAGAACGGGGCGCAGCCACTCGAGCACGGAGCAGGAGGCTTCGAGCCCAAGAATGCGGCGACGTAGATCCATTGTTGCATCCCAATACTCTGCTATCGGTGCGCCTGGTTTTGGGTACAAGTTGCGGAGACGGTCGCATAGGGAGATCACAAGCGACATGCCTCGTTCCTCAAGGCGCGTAGCTAGGTGCTGCCATGCCTCATGAGGGCGTGGAGACCTACTGCGAGGGTTTGTTGGGTCCTCCCCTTTGCCGCCAAATCAAAAGTGACGGATGGCGTAAGGCCGGTCGTCGGGTAGCGCCCAGACTAGGGCATTAAAAGCCCACAGTAAGACGCGGTCCTCAGTTGCATTGCTCGAGGGAGCGAGGTAAAGCTCCTCCAGCCCGTGCTTTGTCGCCCATGCAAGGAATACGTCTTTCCACGTGAGGAAATCACGCAAGCCCAAGGCGGACGGCGTGAGGTCCTTTTGCGTCATTACCCTACTCAGGTCCTCCCATGTCACTGTTACAGCACCTCCACTAATGCCGAAGTCGGTACCTGCGCCGGCTCCAGCCGAGGCACCACCGCTTCCCCTTCCTTCCTCTTGCCCTCTAGACCCTGAACCCGCTTGTCTCATGGTTCCTCGGGTGTCTACACGTCATAGGACGGCGCCGTGGGCTCTGACCGAGCTCCTTGCCGACCAACAAACTTTCGGCAGCAATTCGTCGAGCCCACTTTGGGCCCAGTTTTCAGTCGCGAGCCTTACGCTCGTGGGTCTCGCCTGTTCTTGATACTGGAGGCTCTGTTAAGCCACCTGCAACCTGCACTGGCCACTCTGTGGGTCAAGGGACCCCGCCTCCGTCCCAAGGTTGCGGATTTGCGCTTGGACACTCCCTCCCACCTCTTTTCTTGCCTTGTGAGGTTCCCCCTGACTTCTGCCACCTCTGCTATCCGCACGCGGCCTAGGGGAGGGGCTTTGACGACCCTTTGCGGCGTGCGCGGCCCGGTTTTGCGGCGGCCGCGCAGATCTAGATCAGCGAGTGGCCCGGCCGCCTCCTTTTTCCCTCAGTGCCTTTCACTACAAGGCCTGGGAAGAGACTCTGATACCATGAGAGGAACGCTACGAATCCAACGCAACAAGTTTTACTGAAAATGGTTGAGTGTGGAGGGAGTTTAGGTCTGTTTTTTGTCAGCCATGGATTCGCGTGAAAAAACTCCAAGTGTCAAGCTCGAACGACTCGAAGTTCGAGCAGGTGAGTCTCGATGAGCGAGACTCACCCGTCGGCCAGCGAGCAGGGCTTGCTGGCACAGTATGCTCGAGCGAGGGCAAAACCCTCGAGTGTCACCAAACTACCCCCCATCCACACGAGTTTCCCAAAACCCAAGAAATGTCATCTACTATGATAGGACTAATCTAGGTTCTCAGGGGTGTGCCACAATGCGAGTCTGAGGACATCCATAGATTTCACGGAACCGATTAAGGAACCAATCCAAGCACTGAAGGGGCAGTGCTGTGAGAGGGAGGCAAGCACACGAGTGACGCCTGATGGGTCTGCGTCGGTCCAGTGTGGCGCAACGACTCACTGTGCGTTGCCTCCGCTCTCTTGGTCAGAATGCCCTGTGCACTCATGTCCACACCGAAGAGAGAAATATATACAGAGAGGATTAACAGTTGGGACACAAAAGCATGAACACCCACCTACTCCAACAACATAATGTGGCAACCGAGGAGCTTCGAAGAACGCATGCGTAGGAAGTAGTGCTCACCAAGAAAGATCTCCCAACTCTTGAGAAAGCCCCAAATTTGAGAGACACTTTTTGAGCCATTTGATCTTATGAACTCCAAAGGATCGACAGTTTGGATGTGGCGGAAGATTTAAGAAGTGTGCTTCACAACTGCTGAAGCCAACAACGACAAACAAAGAATTGACCTCGTGGCCTTGCTTTTAAGTGTCACGGCTTTAAGCTGGTGGTCCATTAAAAAGACCATATGTGTATGTCTACGTATGTGCATGTGCATATCAAATTGGATGTGTACATGGATAGAGGCTGGGTCCGGCTTTCTGTCCACTATGTCAGATACTGTAGAGGCTGGGTCCGGCCAGCTGTTCCCTATGCTCATCATGCTCAACGGGTTAATCTTCAATCTCTTCAACCTCCTTTGTGACATCAAGGCAGATAAGCTGTAGTGCCTCACATTGTAGCCGGTTATACCAAAGTCCCCACCTGGTGTTGGTGTTATGTGGAGTTTCACCACTTAATTCTTTGTTTCCTGGTGAAATAGCATCCAAAACAAGAGCCGTCATCACTCTGTTGTTCGCAGAGTTCATGCTATCTCTATTACTTCCTCACCTCCTTCCTTTTTGTATGTACCCTACCGATTATTAAATTCGTTTTGAACGAATTTGTTCTTTCGACGAATTGATTACAATCACCAAATTATTTTTCACATTCTTCGTTGAATTTCAAAAGATGTATCATGAGAAACCATTTTCCAAGCCGGGTTCATGACCAAGGCTTTCATTGTCTCAACTATTTTCTGGTCCTTTCTACGCTCACGAGGTACGTGGACTTGTCGCGGCACATTTGATAGGTTCACTATCGCACAAAAAATGCATCGCGCGTGCTGAGGTTTGGCTGACAACATCTCAACATAGCTGACATGGATAATCCTGACCGTTGGATCATCCATGTCAGTCAGGTTCGGACCAGACCAAGACTGGGATCTGTCGTGTCAGCTGGACGACGGCAACCTGACCGCACCAAACGGGCGCGCACGAAGTTTGAAATTTGAAGTGTTTGAATTGAAGTGCGGAAGGCGGAGGTGAGCAAGATTGATTGCCGAATTCAAGGATCGGCATTTCAGTTTCAATGAATTTGAAAGAATCACCAAAATATTTGAACCCAAAAATTTTCTGAACGAGTTTAAAAATCACTAAATCACTAAAATCTTAAAAATAAAATTCAATAATCATTAGGGTATCATCTTCCTCCTCTTCCACCTATCCCTCCATGGCCACCACCCTTGTCTCTCAAGGCCATATACGAGGCAAGGGTTGTGGGAAGAGCAAGGAAAAGGATAAGAATCCCACTCCCTCTTCTCACATCATTGGGTGGCAAAGACACATGCCTCCAGACTCGGTTTGACCATGACAAGGTTGGTTGTAAAATCGCAAGCAACCGAGAACTCTTGGGAGACTGGTTTGTGACTCACAAGGTAGAGTAGATACACCTTGGTGTATTCTGCTTGGACACTCAAACCAAGTGCTAGACTTGCCATTCAAAACACAACGAGTCAGACGTTTGGGTGCCAAGTCGGCTATCACCTGATTCCTAGAGACCAGCCTTCAAAGACTACCACCGGCCTCCCGAAGCAGCTTGAAGGTTTCAGCCTCATAAGGAAAAGGAGAGGATGCATGGTGATCATGGATAAGCAGTGGCTTAAGCGTGAGGGAAGCAGGTGGAGGCATAGGACCAGGTGTGTCTCGGGATACTTCCTCTGGCATAAGACCATGTGTGCTTGAGGAAACTGCCATAGGCACAGAAGCAGGTGTGTTACAGGGAACTGGCAGTGGCATGGGAGAAGGTGTGCAAGAGTGGACCGGTACTGGTACAGGAGCAGGTGTATTAGGAGGTAGTGACACTTGTGTGGAAGCAAGTGTGCCAGAGGGAACCAACGAGGCCACTCGACCAATAGCCAAGATGGCCGGATCGTCATCAGCGATGGGTGAGGAGGCCTGGGCAAACCCATCCGTATGTCTTGACATCCCCATACGTCGAGAAGCAACATAGGTGGGAGCATGGTTGGTGGCCAGCGACAGAATGATGGACATGTTGTGATAGGTGAGAGCTTCAAAGAAGAGAGTGTCTTGAGACACAACATTGTGGTGGTGAGTAGGGTCCAAGAAGTGCTTGAATTTTGACCACGGGGAAATGCCAAGGAAGGTACACATGCCACCCCGAGTTGAGACCTTGGACTGCATCCCTATTGGTCCTTGGTGTACCAGACATACCGCAATGTATTTCATGTTCACCCACTTCTCAAATCCCATTTTTGTATCAGATGAGTTTGACCATAATTTCTGACCCAAGGCTTGTGGACCTGCTTTGTTCAAAGACTATTGTATTACTTTAGTGTTTTGTGTAGGTAAGAATTCCCCTTTACCTCCTTGGTTTGTCCCTTCAGCTTCGTGTGTCAAAACTTGAAACCTGGAACATCGAGGGAGACGTCGTACCCCGTCCATTGCTTCGCAAGTCACAGTCCCCTTCTTGATGGCTAAGCCAGCCGTTAGGAAGTGACTTTGTATATCTAACAACAATCTGATGCACACAGTCTGACACGTTCTGCACACAATCTCTAGGGGACTACGCGCAAAAATCGTGGAGATTCCCGGCGGCTAGGAATCTCCATGTTGGAGGACTATGTGTTGAAAGGGTCTTTCTACGTGCAGCCCCTCACTCGCAACATCGTCGTTGGAGTTATCGTTGCTTCCAATCATCACCGTGACCACTCAGGCCCAGCGTTACACCTTTGCAAACATGAAATGCCTCACGTCGGATTAGGCGGCCCAGTCGCATGACCAAGCATTTGCAGCACACATTCTGAAACACCACAAGCCAGCAAAGTTGCCAAAAGATCAATCGGCAAGCTGCCAAAAAGGGGCCCACATTGCCATTCATAGCTCCAGAGAATGCACGACAACCCTCTGTGCTGCATACAACACGTGTGTGGCTTTGTGTTACCCTACTGATTATTAAATTTGATTTTTGAGATTTTACTAATTTAGCGATTGTTTGAATGGGCCAAATAGCTCAAATACCCATAAAACGCAAAGCGTGACTCTGATCTGCCCGGTAGCAGAAAAAAAAAAAAACTCAAAAGCCCAGTCGAAAATCATGCTCGCTCGCGCCATGCGTCAACGGGCGAGCATGTAAAAATCATGCATGCGCACATCGCTCCCACGCGAGAATCGCGAGGGAGCGATGAACATTTTTTCTTGTCATGCAAACCCCCCTGTTTGATTTGGGGTTTTGTATGTTTGGCGCGGGCGGAGCCCACGCCAAACATAAAACCCTACATCGAAGTGGGGGGTTTGTGTGACCCAAAAAAAAAAGTGGTCATCGCTCCCTCGCGAATGAGAAAAAACGCCCTTCTTTTGTTCTGGATAATTATTTGCAAATGCAAACCTATGGTATTAACACACAAACCGCATTCAAACCATACCCCGAATTACATTCGAGGTTTTAGGGTTTTATCTTTGGGCGGGCTCCTGCTGGGCCCCGCGGTAGCGGGGCCCAGCAGGTTCGCTTTCAACGCATGGGGAGTCTCGAACTCCCCTCAAACTCTAAACAAACCTTCCCCCGCTAGTACCACAAACCCTTCAACGAAAGGGTTTGTGATACTAGCGTAGGGCGCCGCATACCATGCATCGTCAGTGCATGGCATGTGGTGTTGCCATGCATTTTTGTCTGTTTTCTTTGTTACTGGCATGGCGGTAGCAGTGGCTGATGGGTACCCCAGTGAACTTTGAATTCGACGACTGAGGTGTGCCATAACTTTTTCGACGAGGTTTTTAGCTTAATGTAGTTATTCTATGGTTTTTTTTTAATTGACAAAAAACTGGGGGTGGATCGTTAAATTCGACGACCGAGCCTGTTCAATTCTTTTATTTTGACGAGAGTGACGACTGTTCGAAAACTTGTTGTCTCGAATAAGCCATCCGAACGGACAGTGGGCAGAAATGGCGCGAAAAGGATCCGATGTGTCGCGCGTCGGCTGGGTCGGCTTTTTTTCGTCGTTTTTCTGGCCTTCCGCGCGTCTTTTCCCTTTTTTGTCTCATGTGCATGATTGATTCGCCAATGTTTATGCCAAGACTTGTCGAATGTGTTTAAGTGATAGAAAATTGCTGTTGTGTACACAGAATGTACTAGACTGGAACCTAATTGAACCTGGGCGTGTTTTGCACCATAAAACCTAGGTGGAACCTTGATTTCAATGAATTCATTTTGGAATTATTTTGGTGGTACTTTTGAATTCGACAAAAAACCTTTTTCGACAAAAATTGACCACGTCAGAAATAGGGGGCAGATTCCTTTTTACCCATCATTTGAAAACGTTTTGCGCAGGTTACCCACGTTTGAAAACTTTATTTACGTAATAACCAGTCGTGGGAGAAGATGACTAGTATGTCCACTTTTTGGCAGGTCCCTTCCGTTCTCCCCACACTTTTTGATCAGTGACCATAATGTCCAAAATTAAAAAACGATGCACGCTTTACCCACTCTTTATGAGGTGACTCCAATACCCACTTTGGACATCCGCTCGTCACTAAACGTGACGAGCGGATGTCCAAGGCTCGTGCTCCTAGACACCGCAAATCCTACAGAACGGACCCCACATCATCCCTATCGCAAGTGAAATTGGTCATTGAGGAACTAATCTTACTTTATGAAACGAACTAATATTCGTTCGTTTACATGTCGTTCCACGATTTGTAAACGAACAAATCGTGGAGAGATAGGTTCGTTTACCACCATTGGCTGTTTGTCGACAATCGATCTGCTCAAAGCACTCCTCGTTGTTGAGGGACTATACACTTTGAGGAGAAATGAACGGCACGATGTCAATTTCCCAGATAGATCGAACAATATGGTTTGTCATAGTCCCCAACGAAAATACTAAAGTTCTCTCTGATTCCTTGTAGAGCCCCCGAGACAAAAAGATGGGTGCGAGATCGTCGCCCTCGCTTCTTTCGTTCCATATCTTGTGCAATACGAGACATGGAAGCGAGGAAAGACCTTGCTTCGGAAGTGCAAAAGACAGTACCCTGCAAGGTGAAACAGGCCCCATTTTCTTACTGTGTAGTGCACCATGCATCGCATGCTGGAACAACAAAAGCAACATCGACGAGGTCGTCCGCGTATTATTTTCAAAAGAGGTCAAGCATCAAAAGCAAATCCGTGCCTATTAAGTCGATCGAACAGACGAGGAAACCTTTGAGCCGTTAGATTTTACGATCTTACGAACCTAGACTATGCATGTTTTTAAAGAGATAGATGTTTGTGTTATACATATCTGCAATACTTATGTACGATTGAAGATATCGAATATTTGAACTGAGAAATATTATATTGTATTATGTCCGATATGGTTTGTGATGAAAAACGTATGTTAAGGTTGACGATTTGCCGTCGGATAGGACACTCTAATGTCTCAAGTATTACAAAAGAATGATAACTTTCAAGCTAAGTCGCTACAACGATAACAACAGGCCCTTAACAGACGCTATCTGTCGATGCTCTAAGAAGAGGAGCCGATGTCGTCGGCCTCGCTTCCCTCATTCCGACGTGCGATGTCTTGGCAACGTGCAGTATTGTTTTTTTGCGCGTAGTGTACAAAAAAGTGAGTGGACCACCACTCGACCACACTTGAGCACGGCTGTCCATGCCGGCAGGTGAACCCCACCCGCTGAATGCAAGTACGAGCTCAACAATGTGAAATAGCCACGTTGTGGAGACGACATCGGACGGAAACTTCAAAATATGCACCCCAGCCAAAACTGGCTGCGAAAGGCGGCCATATTGATCGTTTTTTGGCAAATAACTGAAAACATTACACTTGTGCTGTTGTATTCGCCGTCGCATCCCATGTAAACAATAAGAAAACAAACATCGTGATGAATCTGTAGAATCCTAAAATATACTTCATATAATCCCCACCGTTCCAAGAACATGCATAAAATACCGTATTCTAGTCAGGATTTTCAGAAGTGGGTACCGCGTTCACGGTTAGTTGCTATTCGCACTTTGTGGGCAATGCAGTCACCAGTTAAAAAGAGTGGGTATTATGTTCCTTTTTTGTACAAAGTGGGTATGCGGGAATGACGATGCTCAAAGGTTGGTATAAGGGAATTAGTCCGTTCTACTATTCGGGTATATGGTGACCAAACCCTTGTTAAATTCGTTCAGAAGAATTGTGGGTTCAACTATTTTGGTGATTCTTTCAAATTCGTTGAAACTGAAATGCCGATCCTTTCATTCGACGATCAGTCTTGCTCACCTCCGCCTTCCGCACTTCAATTCAAACACTTCAAACTTCAAACTTCATGCGCGCCCGTTTCGTGCGGTCAGGTCGTCGTCGTCCAACTGACACGACAGATCCCAGTCTTGGTCTGGTCCGAACCTGACTGACACAGATGATCCAACGGTCAGGATTGTCCGTGTCAGCTATGTTGAGATGTTGTCAGCCAAACCTCAGGGCCCTGGTACGCTACAGATTTTAACTATCCTGGTGTGAATTTTTTGGCGAGTGGCGGAGTAGCGAGCGCATGCAAGTCGTGTCGAAAAATTTGCTTACCCACTTTTTTCTTTACAACTTTCAAGAATCGATTTCCCTCGTTTTTCTCCATCGATAACATAATCTTGTGTTTCGCACTTCACGAATCGTTGAAATCCATCGATGAAATGGCTTAAGAACTGGGCTCGCGGTAGTTGAAATGCACAGGTTTCAACGATGGTCAGTGCAGCTTCCTGGAGTGCTTTTTACTCGAGCGACGATAGAGATGTAACTCATCGCTACAGCCGCAGGTAAGTGAATTTTTTTCCGTTTCAATTGCGGATCTGACAGGCCTTAGCGTACGTTTCGCTTATGTACATGTCATGCCTTCATGCGTGGCAATGCTAGAACGTGGCCAAGCTGGTACGTGGCGGGAACAATCGCTGGGAAAGGCTGTTAAAGGACCATCGAAGGAAAGATGAACCAATCATCGATCACCTGACCCGCCAAATCACCGGTGATCGATGTTTGGCTCTAACTATCCATGATTGCCGCTCAAAACCCCGTCGATAGATTTGAACATAACGTACCGGGGCCCTGCACGCGTGATGCATTTTTTGTCCGACAGTGAACCTATCCAATGTGCCGCGACATGTCCACGTACCCCGTGAGTGTAGAAAGGACCAGAAAGTTTTTGACACAATGAAAGCCTTGATCATGACCCCGGTTTTGAAAATGGTTTCTCATAATGCAACGTCTTTTGAAATTCAAAAATAATGTGAAAAATAACTTGGTGATTGTAATAAATTTGTCAAAAAAATAGATCCGTTCAAAACCGACGACTCCAAAAATAGTTAACATCGAATTCAATAATCAGTAGGGTATTGACGATTCGTCAACTACCCAAGAAAAAGAGTCGCTTGCCACCACTGCCAGACCTCAGCCAGATACCGAAGAAAAGAAGCGCAAGCATGGGGCTTACATCATCTGGCTTGATGACGGGCACCTGTCGTGCATTCACGGTGCCATGGTCGCTGCAAAAAAATCCCTACCAAGCCCAGAAGCTCCATCGCAAGGTTTACTGATCGGCTGGCAACACATGTGTGTATGACCAGCTTGCAAAATCCACGATTGCCAGTTGGTATGAGAAAAAATCCTGCAACATCCTGCCGCAATTTGTATAGTTTCTCACTCAGGTTGTTGACATTGAGGTGCACGGTGTGACAGCCACTCATTCCTATGGAAACAGAGGCCAATTGGGACTCTTTGGCCGGCATCCAGAGATGGAAAACCAATTTGGTAAGCGCATGGGGTCTCTCGGGTAGTCGGGTGTGGCTTAAAACTCAACCAACGTAAGAGGCATTTTCACTGAGCTCATTGCGGAGCGCCATCCCGAAGAAATTCCAAGGAATGGTGGGGAGATGACCCTTTCACGATCACGATCACCATCACGATCACGGTCACGATAGCGACCCTGGATCAAAGGTTTCATCCATAACAACTTAAAGTGGACTTTTCGGTGTGGCGCTACCATGGCCCAACAGCTTCCTGAGTATTGGGCCAAACAACACAAAGATATGCACAAGAGAGTCGTAGCCCTTATGTATATGCACAACATGCGTCCGGGATTCGTTGTCAACGCCGACCACACGGGACTCAGCATTGTTCCCTCGGATAACACAAGTAAAGGGCTCTTTTTCAATTCTCTTGGTTTCTCTTTCATTATAGCTAAAACAAACCCTTTTCCTTGCAGGTGACAGCAACGTATGAGCTTATGAGCTTATGAGCTTTTGAGCCACGCATGAGCCACGTGGCTCAAAAGAAGTGGCGATTGCGGCCATGGATGACAAGCGTATGGTGATTGCCGTGGTTGCACATTCCATGGCTGGCGATCTGCTGCCCCTTCAGTTGATTTACACTGGCAATACTTCACGGTGCCACCTGGAAAATACTGACATACACATAGCACAAAAAACGTACAATTTTCATCTCACACAAACAGAAAACCACAAAGGCTAATGGGAAATGAACACGTGACTGGATCACTCATGTTTTGCATGCATAGTACAAAAAACAATGTGTGGCCATGGGTGTCAAAGTGGGTATCCAAAAACTTCTTCTCTTGTTAGATGCATGGCAACCACACACAACGGCTGAGTTCAAAGACTTTGTGAAAAACAACTATAAGTATGTGAAGGTACTTTGCATTCCAGCCGGATACACGTCAAAGGTACAACCGGCTGATGTCTCCTGTTCAATGCAAGCATCCATACTGCCTTTCAATAGTGGCATGCAAGGGAAGTCTTAGACAACCTTTGCAATGGTCGAACAGGGAAGGCAGATTTTGGCCTTGGGAAGATGAGAAACCTAGTAATGTCTTCGGTTTGACACTCGTGGTTGGCACCGAAGGAAGATATAATGTACGTTAAGAAGCCAAGGTTACGATGTGACTTCGACATTGTGATGGATGCAATCCTTTTTGAGGAATCTACTGGGGAAGCTATGGAGCCTATGAACTACCTCTTTCTTGATGCGGTTCAGCCAGAGCATGAGGAGATTGTGGATGTGTATTTGTCTTTTATGAACTTTTCCGTGTTTTGAATAAACTTTCTCATTGCATTGTTGACTAAAAAAAATGTGTAGAGAAACAAGGAACTGGAGATTTATAAACTTTTTCATCTATGAAGGAATAAGTTCAGTACGTGTTTGAATGGGCAAAGGATAACAATTGTTTTAGTCGAATACAAGAGAAAATATGGTAGGCTAGCAACCCTAGAAACGAGTAACACATAGGTCAGCAGAATGGCCAAACCACATCTTACACGGCTTAACATGGCTTGGAAGAGGACCGTGCGGCAGGCGGTTCTAGAGCCATGTCAAGTGGGAGAAGCCCTCAAAGGCAAATGAATCTAGAAGACCATACTCAGATGGCATGGCGTAGACCAATTCCTCCATAGTATGAATCTAGCAATCAGACACGCCGTTCTGTTGTGGTGTAGCATGGACGGAGAGTTGGTGAGAAGTACCGTGCTCATCAAAAAAGCTTTACATCTTGCCTAAGAACTGACCACCACAATCTGAGTGGAACGTGAGGATGGTATAACGATTTTGGCGCTCGACCATCACGATTACCATTGCTCTTGTGGTGGAGGCTGTAGACCCACCTCATCGAGGTGAATTCATCAGTCCCGGTGAAAACATATCACCCTGATCAGAGAGAGAGAGAGAGAGAGAGAGAGAGAGAGAGAGAGAGAGAGAGAGAGAGAGAGAGAGAGAGAGAGAGAGAGAGAGAGGGTCCAAGTGGACCAGCTGGAGCAGACACAGTACTTGGGAAGTGGATTCAAGATTAGTGCAATAATGCATCTTACCCTGGACACAGAAGAGACAATCTATCTTTGGTGACTTCTCAAAGGAATTCAGGTCAAGACGGAGGACTATTTGAGTTTGAATGAGCCTGGAAACTTTGTCAGAGCTCACAAGACAACGGCGACAATGCAGCAAATGCTGATGTGTTATAGAGGGAGCACCAATGAAAAGCACACACGCACACATGGAGGAAGGAGAGGGGGCATAGGGATTGCAACAAGACACACGATACAAGTCATCGACAACTAAGGCACAAAGAACAACAGCACGAGGGTCGAGGATAGTTATTGTGGCAAAGTCAACAAATCTCTTAACAGAGAGAGTCATCTTGGTACAATCATAAACATAGAGCAGGCTGTGCTCAAGAGCAAGGACAATTAGCACGTAGAAATTGTACAAGGAGCCAGACAGACCATTGACATGTACCACCCTGATTCCCTGAATAGGCAATGACTGACCACACCCTGTACAAACAGACCGGAATGGTGATACAAAACCGAGCACCACAGAGTCAATCTGACGACAGGTCATGTGATGGATGGCTTCAGATTTAACGATCCAAGTGACATTCGCCTCCCGACCTTTCATCGATAGAGAGTAACATGCCACAAAGCACTCTCCCTCTGCTGGAAGCTCAACAAAGGCATCTGAGCAATAACAAACGGCAGGTACATAGTAGAGTGGACGCAACAAGCAACTCGTTTCGGCACGCAGGGGGTTAATTCTGGGTGTAACTAACCTTGCCAGTAGGAAAGGGGAATGTAGATAGGCACAAGGGTTGGACAAGAGGCTGGTCCCCTCTCTCCTGGCCATCTTGCTTTTGCATGCCAAGAACCATCCCAGACTGTGCCAATTTCAGTTTCAAGTAGAACATATGCCAGAATTGCAATGTTTTCCCCCTTGTGATGGTTTTGTCCCCTGTACCTTCACAGCCGCAATCTATTGCGAAGGAAGGATAGAACTCTGTCAAGGAGCAATCAAGGAGTCAAGCAAAGAGGCACGTGGAAGTGCCAGCTGTGCAAGAAAAAGTGAGGGCGACACGAGCGTGAAGCAGAGCATCACAAGCGGCAAGGGAAGACCGCATACCGTCACCAGATCCAACCCCTTATTTGGGGTGATAAGGCAGAAGACGAACGGGCAGGGGATAACTCCCCATGCGGTCAACAGCTCCAACTCCAGCTCATGTGGGAGCAACCGGAAAGCGGCATGTGGATAGAGGCATGCAAAAGCAAAAAGAAAAATGAGAGAGGAGCGACAGTGATGGCAGCCGTGATAGTGAACGGAGAACGTCACGAAGAAAGGATCAAGGCCACATCAAGCAGTGAAGAGAGCTTGGCACTTGGCATAAATCGGGTTGGCGAGGGCATCTGCTAGCTGGTCATCGGCACGAACGTAAAAGAGCTGAACCTTCACCAACGGCATCTCGCCCGTAGTGAAACTGATGTTTGACATGTTTTGTGCGGTCATGCGGTATCGGGTCCTCGGACTGAGCAATGGCACCCTAATCATTGCAGTAGAGGGTTGTGGGTTATAACTGGTTGAAACACGGTTCACCAAGGAGCATACAAATCCAGACCGCCTGATGTGTGGCTGCACTTTGAGCTATGTACTCAGCTTCTGTGGATGAGAGTGTGACACCGACTGTTTATTGGAGCGCCAACTGACGGGTCCTCCATTGAGTAGGAAGAGGTAGCCGGACATGGAACGGCTGGTGTCCTGTTCACCAAAAAGGTCAATGTCAAAATACCATTTGAGAATGGAGGTGATGGACTTAGAGTAGTGGATTCTCAAGTGGGAAGTGGTGCGGAAGTAACAAATTCAGATGAAGATGATCTTTTGTAGGAGATTCAACCCTTGGCTGAGAATGGCAATGATGTACGAGAGGTTGGGCCACGTAGCAATGGAGGCATACATGAGTGAGCCTACCATGTGTAACTCTGTATAGATTGTATAATTATATGTAACTCCACACAAATCCATACAACTCCGTACCATTCTGTACAACTTCGTACAACTCCATACAACTGCGTAGAGATTTATCCAACTTTTTATATCTCCATACAGCTGCGTAAAACTTTGTATAGCCCCGTGTTAGTCTGTACAACTCTGTATAGCTCCGTGCAAATTTGTACAATACTTTACAACTCCGTACAACTCTGTAGAACTCCGTACTTGTCTCCCTAACCTGGAGTGAGTGGGCCTATTTTATGTTTTATTGCATGTTTTGTTTCTTGAACTGTAAGAGGGGTATTTCTGAACTTGGAAAGTTCCCCTTTGGTACGCGTAAGGACTACTTCCTTGGTCTCCAGCACCGACTAGTGAGCGAAGCTCGCAGGCTACTAGGTGAGGCTCACATAGCGAGCCTTACATGTAAGAAGGGTCTTACCCCTTCCAGACACTTGTGCTTTTTTTAGGATTCTTCCGTTGTGTTTTGGCTCAAGCATGTTGTCACGTCCACAGTCGAGTATGAAACAAGTTGTGTTCAATTTGCTTTTTGGTCCTCAGTGGTAGTCTTAAACACTACACTAGGAATGGGAACTTCACATGGGAGGCATATGTGCATGATTGAATTCATCAGATGGCGTTTGACAACTCACTGACACACCATGACATGCCACAAATGAGTCCACCCTGTAGCCGATAAATGGAAGCATGTCCATCAGTCTTGGGACTCATCGGCAGTGTCAATGGGCCTCATTTGGTGATAGTGCTTCAGCCCCTTTATGCAAAATTTCTACCTAATACACCTATCTTGTACTTGCACATTATTCTTCAATAGCTTCTTCTTGTATTGTATCACCCACATCATCTTGACACAATGACATGTTTTTGGTTCTTGAAGATGTACAAGGCTCTAATGCTGCTCTCACCTTTGTATTTATAGCCACCACAAGTACTGCACACAAACTGGTAAGCACGTGATTTGGCTGTGCCACTGAGACATACACTTTGCAGATGTCTCCTTCGGGTCGGTTGGTACAAATTCACTAATGTAGCCATGCAGGTTGCCACAGTAATCGACATCGTTGCCTTTTAAGAATCCAAAGTAGCTACTATCCTCGCCTCTGGTGTCACTTCTACTTGTGCGTCTAACGCCCACTTGACATGACAAAAATTGACCTGGCCAAGAGCATAGCATGTGCTTCTTCTTGTCTCGATTGTCACAATCGTTTCCTCTCTTACAGCCATTGTGCTCACAGGCATCGCCAACCTTCTTGTCTCCACTACAACTTAAGTTACTATCATTGTTCCATCTGTAGATGTAGTGTAACTAAAATGGTCTGCTTTACGACTAATTGTGGAACCGTAGGCCCTCGGAAACATTCGTGCAAGGAGAGCGCATGAGTGGTTGCCTCAGCAATTTTGGCTGAGAGAAACTGTGCCACAATGGGATATTGTCATCATAGGGTGTTTTTGCGTACATGCATCTTGATCCTTATTGTTCCACGTGGCACCACCACTTGCAAATTGGACTCTAACACCTTTTGATAGTGGTGGAGGAGAGATGCGATGGATCTCCCATCGCAACACTCCTCTTTGCCTCAAATCCGGCCCTACGACCAGAATCTGGCCTTAGGTCAAACTAGACTCTAGACTGGTATCATTTTTTGGACCTCGATTGCTAGAGACATCGGTCTCAAACCTCAATATCCATGAACTACAGTGAAGTACCATTTTCATTCCTGAAACTGGCTCATACATCACATGTTTCCCTTCAGCATTTGTTCTCTTCTAGGCTAATAAAGCCTCCATCTACACTTGCTCTCTTCCCTTTCTTGCTTATCTGTGCCCACATAGTTCTGTGTGGAGTTGCATTTTGCGTCGGGTTGGGTTGTCTTGCAGTGTGAAACCTGGCTTAGCTCCTTTTTCTTCCCCCCTTTTTTTACACAGTTGACACAAACGTTGTCGATAATTCTTTGGCATAGTGATAGATCGTTATCACAGCTGATGACGGTGTGCATTACGCTATGGTACACGAGGATATATGGCGTGAGTGGGCTCTCCACCTAGAGTCCCTCACCACTTGGCGTGTTTTTGAGAAATGTTTTCATCACGAGCAAGAAGACCTAAACATATTTGCAAATCAATTTGCAAATATTTTCATATCCCGCCTCTAGCCCAACGTGCACACTTCCCTTGTATTTCTCGGCAGTGTTGGTGTTACTGCTGTCTTTGCTACCACCTAAACTCTTGCCTCCTCTGCCTCTTACTCCTTGTCCACTCAGTCTGACCCTATCAAAGCAGTGGTTGTAAATGGTACCGGAGCCACCAAGCTCTTACCCAGCACTTACGACGTTAGTATGACATTGACATACGAGCTCCCTACATCACTCCCATCCCTCTTGTTCTATTCTTGGGATGTTAGCTTCAATGCTTGGGCTGAATGCGAGCAACTTAAGGGACACAACCATGTCTCTAAGCCCTCTACAGTGCCACTGTCTGTCCCTGTTGTATTTGATTTTGTGCATGGCATCCCCATCCTCGTCACTGGGAAGTCGGAAAAGTTTAATAACGAGATCAGCACGTATAATACTGATACCATGCATCCCACAGCTAATGAACCTGTTGGTGCCTACGTGCTTATCAAGTGTTGTAAATGTTTGACCGGAAACGATCACAGAAGAAGTTGCACTTTCAAGTGCAACAAGCTTGCCATGCATGCTGATGAGGTCGTTCATGGCTACTAAGCTCAGAATCTCAGATTACTGCATGATTTTGGACTCGTAGTATTTGGTTAGCCCCCTATTGTTCCTTCCATTGTCAACGACCGCATTTGCAAAATCCTGAACTTCTTTCATGAGGTCAAGGCATCGGAGCTCGGGCACATTGATGGTGTGCCTATCTTTTACCAGCCCCCGCCGAGGGTTGGTACACTCTTGGAGTTCAGTGCATAGCATCTCATTGACTGGTGGAACACATTGTGAAACAAATGCATTCATCATACTACTATTGCTTCAATGACCAGTTGTATACGTCCTCACTCTACCTCCATTCCCTCGAGGTCATTTACATTGTCCGTCTCTTTTTCTACACCATTCTCCTTATCAAAGTTGGCAAAAGATGGAACCGGGAAAAGAATGGGGGTCCAAGTGGGGGCTCAAGTGGCGGAGAAGGAAGACAAGGAAAAGAAAAAAGCACAGTTGCATCCCCCTCCACCCCCCTTCCTTGCACAATCACCTGTTGGAATCACGGTGCATCAAATGTATTCAGACCAGAAGTACGTTGGGGCACCCGATGACGCTTGTCTCATTTCGGCCATGCATGTGCAATCGGTAGGTTCCTTTTGTGGTGTTAGTGGTGCGTCTTGTGCCACCACCTCCTTGGCCAAATCCAATCATCCTGGTCCCATCACCACCGCCATAGCTGTGTACAACGATGTTTTACCTCAGTACTTGTCCCCATATCCTTTTTTCAATATCCTTGTCTCATATCCCCCCCCCTCCCCCCCTGGCTGGACCCTACATCCTGCCGGCGTGGTTCCCTTGTGGTCCTCCGTAGCACTGGTCATCATTGAGCATCATCATCACTCCCGTCCCTCCCAAGGACAAGTGTCGGTTTGACCCCGCTCTGTCCCACCTTATCCACGAGCATCGTATTCATGATTATGGAATTAAGAGTGTTTGGGGATTGTCATGGGTCACTTGCGTGTGAGTTTGATTGGGCCCTTCATGACATGTCCTCTGATGGGTATTAGGGCTATTTGCTTGTGGACTTACGATGGATTCAAGGTTGAAATTCCATCAGTCAACCTAGCATTCATGGTGCTTGTGGTCAGGAGTTATCTTCGCAGTTTGCAATAGTTTATATCATTTGAGTTAGAAATTTTTGGGGCATGCAGGCCTATGCAAACACAAACATGAGCTCTGTGTGTGAGTGCAATGCAAAACGGCACAAATTTGACTAAGTCTGGAACGCATGATATGAAAGAATAGGGAGAGAGTACAAATGAGCCCTTAGCGGGCTTATGTAGGGGCGCCGGCAGCTAGCGGCACCGGGCCCGGTTGAATCCTAACGAGTCAGTTGGGAGAACACACTGCATACACCACAAAAACAACAAAGGTGGTCTCCTTGAGGCACTGGAACAGCTCTTCGAGTGCCCGGGTCTCGACCACCAAGAGAATACGAACAGTGCTAGAATTACTCAAAATCACCGTCCAAACATCACAATTGGCTTTCCGAACATCGGAAGCCCTATTACAACAATCGGGTATCCTTGTCGCATCGGTACAGTCCACCGGGTGCGCAGGTCTCAACCCACCGATAACACTCTCCTAGCTCTCAACGAGCCCACAGGGTTGCCGGAACACATCGATCGTGTCTCACCGGCGCTGTCGTAGAAGTTGGAGAAGTCTCGGGACACTCCGGAGGCCTGTCCTGTCTTCACGCCCTCCTCAACCGTGTACCACCGATGTGGATATATGGGTAATCCATCGGCATCGGTCGTGACGGGTAGAAGCCACTCAAACCAACACTCTCCCTGGCTGACATGGCCGTCAACGCCAAGAAATGCGAGCCAAGGCACGGAACAACAGCGTATGCCAAGCCATAACAAGCACGAGTGAACTCACACACATACACATCTGCTACCCATCTAAGGTCTCCTTAGAAAGTGGCACATCCTACCAAGTGTCTGGGTTTCAACCATGAGAGGAGTGATGCAGACGCACACAAACCACTGTAATGCACATCACACACATGTCAGATGACAAGCTAGTCTCCTCGTGACACTGGCGGTACTAGTGCCCGGGTTTCGACCGCTACAAGCAATGAAACACAATAGCATCATCAACCAAACAAAAGATCATGGAGGGATCTCCTCGCAACACGGGTGCAACTCACCACGTGTCCAGGTCTCAACCACTAAGAGAAACCCAGCTCGCATGCACATGCCACACTCAGTATAGCCACATTCCAAGACACGATCACATGGTCTCCTCGTGACACTGGTGCAACCCACCATGTGTCCGGGTCTTGACCAATAATGTGCTACCATCCACATGCAATTGTGCATGCACGTAGCATGAGCCACACACCGGATGCTCTAGTATGCTCACAGTAGAGCATGGACCTCGCCATGCATCTCCCAAGACGTCGCGTCAGGTCGAGGTCCAGAGAACACTACCCCTGGACAGATAAAACTGGCGTCGATGTCCTCGATGGAGATGCTGATGCCGTAGGTGAACAGATATTGGGCGATGAATCATGTGGTCTCTCCATCATGTAGAGATAGCTCCCCTTGTTATGTACGAGTCAGCTCCCACTCTCAAAGACAAAGTGGTGTCTTCGGCTACAACTCCTCACGTCACCCTTACATCACCTGGAGTGTACCGATCCTCACGTGACTGCCAAGGGTCCCAGCTCACAGTCTCTCATCTCTCTACTCTACCGCAATGCATCTGGTTTGCTAGAGGAAAGGGAATGGACGCGTAGCATGCAAGCGTGGATGAAGTGGTGGAGCTGGCCTCAGAGGCAGAATAGAGCACCCTAAGGCTCAGTAGTGTACCGCCAGAAGAGGAGGGCTAGAGTGACAAACCGGATTACCACTCATAGAGGAAGGTGACGATGGAGCAGCGTAGTCCGGTGGATGAAGATGCGTGATGGCAACAACAAAAGGAGGAGCGATGACGAAGAAAACAGGAACCATGATGGCAAAAACATAAGGCACGCTCAGCTCTCCTATGGTAGTATCTCCATCGGACGTCATACTCGGAGTTGGTATAGGATCCTCCATCAGTATGGGTGTGCAAGATCCTGACAGTGGAAAGCTCCTGCTCATATCACTGGTACTCCCTTGCTCTGACAATTACTCATGAGCTGCCATGACCTCCCGCTGCAACATCACTACACTCTCCTACAAGTCAGCGTAATCTTCCTTGGATATGAGGAGGTGGCCCATGGCTGCCTCACGTAGGATGAGCTCTGTCTCACTGGATTCTATACACGTAGACTACAGAAATCGCAAGTACAACTCCATCTACATCTCTGCTGCTAGAATACGATGAAGTCGATGCTACTACATCCTCCTAGGGGTCAACCAAACTCGCAATGTGCTGAGATGCTAGAGCATTGAATGCAGCTGCAAGTGTGGAATCCACACCACAGCTCGTGTCTATCATACGAGGAGATTTGAGCGGTCGCATGTCGAGAGAGAAGGAGAAGGAGGAGTCGTCGGAGTTCGTGGAGCATGTGGAGATATTGTTCGTGCAGGTAATGCCACTCTCAGCGTTGATGTGATAAGTATGGTCATCAACAGGTGAACACGAGAGGGCAAAACTCACCTCCTGCTGACGAGATGGCTCCATCTCGGTGTACGGATGTGCTCCACTGTCCTTGACTGCTGCCATAGTGGACACAGGTGTGCAGGACTCTATCTCAACAATGACCGTCAAGGCGACCAGCAAGTGCAGCTGGCCCTCACGCACCGTCTCGCCGGGAAGGCTGGTCACTGCCACCTACTCGATAATGGAGTGAATACCACCATTTGACTCTGTCATGTGTGTTGCTGCTCCATCATGTGTACAGGAGCACGTAGACTCTGGGAACATGGACGACTGTTCACGCTCAAGCTGTTCGTCAGGTAGCGCATATAACATGATGGAGCCGGCTGTGTCTCCCGTAGCCCATGTCCCGGTGACATCTCTCAAAACTGCTAATCTCAAGAATGCCTCAACCTCTAACACCAGCTGGCCAACTCTGCTCATGCACTACGACAACTTTTGGTCTGGTGTGAGCCTCCTGCGCCAACGTCCCTGGAAGTCCATATGGGGCATCCTGATCCGGACGATACTCCTGTGTCACCGCCGGGCCGCTACCGGTCAGAGTCGCGAGTGGAATCGCCCATGCACGCGGGACTTGCACTCTTGCTGATGTAACTTGCTGCTATAGAATGTCCATCTCCTTCCCCAGCGTAAATGTTGACCTCGACGACATGCATATCCCAAGCACTCCAACCTCCGCCAGACTGGTGTAAGCCTGCTACACACTCTCCCCCAAAAGTTCAGCTGACGCATCCCGATCTATATGGGACTCATGTGCCACCACCGAGCCGCCACCGGTCGGAGCCGCAAGTGGCACTGCCCGGGGATGTCATGCATGTGCTCCTCCTGGTATAACCTGCTACTCCCAAAGATCTAGATCAAGCCTGGACGTGGAATTCGCGCTCAATGACACACAAGTTTTCACCATGAACGCCATGTCAGGATCAAACTCCATGTCGTGTGCTGTCACCGTATCATCTGAATCTGCCTGAGCTGACACTCGGGCACCAGGACACGGCAGAAGTGTGGATCCTGTCGCTATAGTCATAGTGGGCAATGCGCGGTAAGCATAGTCGTCCTTGATAGGTGCAGCAACAGAAGTAGAGAAAGTGGAGGATGTATCAAAACTGGCACGAGCACGTCATGCGAGGCGCTGACGCCGACATCGCGTGCAGACACGATTCGAAGGATTGCATGAGGACATTTCATCTCAAGGTAGCGTCATGGTAGCAGGAGAGTGGAGGATCAAAAGGATGGTGGCAGCATGGGACTGGCTGGCAGGTGGAGCTGAAGGTGCACCATCGAATGAGGAAGGAGGAGAGCATGAAGGAGATGTGATCGAAGAGGCCATCAACAAACTAGTAGCAGAAGCACACTCGGTGACGATGAGATCACAAAGCCGCTGCACCATCTGGCGTAGGCCATGGATGTTGACGAATATGATCGCTAGAGGTCCAGCTAGGGGATGCACTAACGCTGGCATATTTGTATGATGTGGAGGATGCAGGCTCAAATGAGGCTGAAGCCAAGGTGGATGCCAGCCGCGAGGGCGCGTCCAGCAACACCAACTATGACGTCCATCACCACGGTAATAACATGCGAATGCATAGGGCACCAACTCAAATATCTGCGCACTCATCTCGTGTGCTGGACGATGGATAGATGCTGAGGGCACCTACTCCCGGTGGTAAACACCAAGCCACGAGAGAGGATGAGACCAGTAGGTGCTGTCACTTCCAAAGGTCACGGCGTCGGGGTCAGCAAGCGTGACCAGACGGGACGAGCTGCACTACCACAGTATGCCCGGAGAATGGAGTCTGACTAGCTGCGGCTACTAATGCTGCTGCCACTAATGGAGTGAAGACTTCTCTAAGAACATGATGGGTGGCGGCTAAAGGTATGGCTACTACTCCAAGTGGTAGTCGACCCAACCCTTGGAGATGCACAGACTCGAATCCGCCATCAATCCTACAGAGTGAACTGCGTGCACCAATCCATGGGCCCCGAGGAGACACCGTTCCACGATGCGTCTCGGAACGGAGATTGCCACAAACAACACAATACGATGTCGGCTCGGATGGCAAAACTGCAAGCGCTGCTGCAACTGCCGCTGATGTTGCGGTGGTTGCTGTTACTATAGGTGTCGGAGAGATGTCGGGCTATTCTATGGCCCAGCACGATTTGTATATGTACATGTTTTTTCTCTCGCCCTCACCCCCTCTTTTCCTTCTGTTTTATTTCTTTTCTTACTCCTCTCCTCCTCCTTTTTTTCCTATGCTCACCCCGGATTTGACTGGCACCCATTTCTGGATCGCCCTCTAGGAAGGGGGCAGGTCAGGATTGGGAAGGGGGGATAGAAAAAGGAGGGGTGATTTCAGGTCGCCCCCCCTCGCTCCTTGCTCACTCGCTAAAAAAAACGAGCAAGCAAGTGAGCGAGTGAGCGTGTGAGAGAGGGGAGGAGGTCCGCCCCTCTCTCCGTCCCTTGGCGGACGGGGCCGACAGGCCCCTTTGAGGCACCCCTCGGAGGGGCTCGACGGGGCCCTCGAGAGAAGGGGGAAAACGGGGCCGACAGGCCCCCTTGGAGGGGCCCCCCTGATGGGGGTCGAGGGGGTCCATCCGAGGGGGCAAGGGCCCTCGGAGGAGGACTGTGAGGCCCTCCTCACTCCGCAGCAGCAGCTGAAGCAGTAGGTGGAGCTCCTATGGTTGTTATTGCTGTTGTTGCTATAATTGTTGCTACTGCTTTACGTAGTAGTTGCTCCTACTCCTTGCTGCTACCGCCACTGATGGTTGCTGTTATGCACCGCTGCTATTGCTGCTGCTTGCTGCTGCTACTGCTACACGCAACTGCTGCTGTCGTTGCTGTTGCACGCTACAGCTGTCGGCGTTGTTGCACGCTGCTGCTACTGCTGCCGCCGCTGCTTCTACTGCTGCCGCCGCTGCTGTAGTGGCTCCTATTGCTGCTACTATGTACTGTTGCTACTAACGCCGTTGCTGTAGTGGATCATACACTACTATAGCTGCTATTGTTGCTATTGTTGTACGACATAGCGGCTGCTGCTGCTGCTATTCTTGCCGCTTATGCAGATGTTGTGAAGGCTAGCGCTGGCCGTTGCTACTGTTGCCGCCGCCGCTGATGCTATTGTTGTGAGCGGCTTCTCTGCCGCCATTTCTCTTGTGGCACCGTAGCTGTTGCGGCTGCTACGTCTACTGTTGATACTGCTTTTGCTAGTGTAGTCGCTATTACCGCTATGCGCAGCTCACTGCCCCTGTGGCATTCACGTGCAGTCACTTCGCACTCCCTCACGCTGTTGCCGGCGTGGCGCCACGTGGCGTGTTCTCTTTACGTTTCACCCAATTCTACTCATTTTCCTACTCACACGCCGCCCTGTGCTCTGATACCAAGTTGGAAATGTATAGGGCATGCAAACACAAACACGAGCTCTATCCGCGAGTGCAATGCAAAACGACAAGAGTTTGACTAAGTCTAGAACGCATGATATGAAAGAAAAAGGAGAGATCAAATGAGCCCCTGACAGGCTTATGCAGGGGCGCCAGGAGCTAGCCACACGGGGCCTTGCCACCCCCCTGAACCCAAACGAGTCAGCGGGGAGAACACAGTGCACACACAACGAGAACAACAAAGATTGTCTCCTTGAGCCACCGGAACAGCTCTCCAAGTGCCGGGGTCTTGACCACCGAGAAAATACGAGTAGTGCTAGAATCACTCGAAATCAGCATCAAGACACCGCAAACGGCTTTCTGAACATCGGAAGCACTGCTACAGGAATCGGGTCTCCTTGTCACACCGGTACAGTCCACTAGGTGCGCAGGTCTGAACCGGCCGAGAAAACTCTCCTAGCTCCCGACAAGCCCACAGGTGTGACACAATGAAAACTTCAAACATAACCTAAATCTTATAGTCAAGATGGACTGTCGTAATCATTACCTGATTGCAACAGTCTATGGACACTGTTTCACGACCGACAACATGAGGTCGCGTCAAGTTTGACGCAAACGCGTGAAGCAAGCACTAGAAATCAAACCCCATCGAGCATCTTGACAGAAGTTACGGTGAGGAAGCTTCCATTGTTCCTTCTAAAGAAACACATAAATGATTATGAATAACTTACCAATCATAACTTAAGAAAGAAGCAACGTAGCTTTGAAAGGGCAAGGCGAGCTATGACGACTTGGGCGAGGAAAGACCACTCCGACAAGGAGGATGGTCATTTAGTTTTACAACGTGAATTTCCGAGCTCGCCAAGACCTTTCGACGCTAAGTCCCAACTTCTGCGTTACATTTGGTACCACAGCCAGAACGACCAGTGACCTCACTGCTTGTCCTCATCCCTCCGTGTAGTTCGTCACGTTGCATGGGGAAAAGTGTGCCCATCGACGAGTGACGGTCGCACTTCGCAGTTGCGCTGGTGGAACGCTACCCGTCCACTACTCCACATCCACCACTCACTCACTCTCACCCTTCCCAACCTTGGAGTTCCTACTTTGCCCCAACTACTCCACCCTCCTAAAACCGCTCCCTCTCTCTCTTCACTCGCATCCTCACCTCGTCCAACAGCGAAGTCGCGCCACTATCCGTTTTGACGTGAGGAGAGGCCGACGGGAGGAGGCAGGCCGAAGCTTGGGGTTGCTGGACCAGCTGCTTGCGTGGCCAAGAGCTACTACAATGGCAAGGGAGGCATTCAAGGGCGAATTGGGCGTGACCAAGCCTCCAAGGCCAAATTTCTTTTCTTGTTTCTCCACGGCCAGAGAGACTTCCGAGTCAACCCCATATTCTTGGGTGGGAAAGAGAAGGGAGGAGCCATATCTTGGCCTCCGGACCTCCGAATTTCAAGCCGTTTTCTTTATTGAGCTCAAAAAAACATTTTCTACTTGATTTTCTAGAGGTTGTCTTTGTACCATTTGGTCGTGGCTATTCCATTTCCCGAGATATTCTTGCTCTCCTTTGGATTCCAAGACTTGACCATACCCTACTTTTAGAAGTTTAGTTTTGCATCCTTAAAAAAAATCTTCTCTCAGCAACAACCAACCTCTTTAAGACAAAAAAAAGGTAAAGGGGGAATTCTCAAAAGCAACCTCGGTCGACCTCTCACGAGGTGAAGGAGGGTATGCTTTGGGAAACTCGGCCCACCACTCAAGAGGGTGAAAGAGGGACTCCTCAAAGCCACCTCGGTCCGCCTCTAAAGAGGTGAAGGAGGGCACGCTTTGGGAGCCTCGGCCCAACGCTCAAGAGGGTGAAGGAGGGAACCTCCCAAGCTACCTCGGTCCACCTTTCACGAGGTGAAGGAGGGCAAGCTTTGAGAACGTCACCCACATCCCAAAAAGGGTTTGAAGTGGGGCACAACTTGACTACCAGTGTGTCCTCCACCCATTTAAAAAAAACGAGAGAAAATAAAAATCACAAAGGAGGAGGTTGGAAAAAGGGTGACCCGTAGCAAGGCCTTACAAAAGCAATGGCGGGCCTCGGGACTGAACTTTCTGTGGTTATGGGGCATCCTCCAAACGTCAGCCGATGCCGCTCAAATGAGCAAACACAATGGGATCCAAGGAGCGTAGCGGGACGTTGGCACCAGTGAGTCACCTCGTAAAGCCACACCGAGATCCAGTGGCGAAAGGGGGAAGGTATCGACCGGCGTCGCCAAGAGACAAGACGCCAAAGGCTCCTAACAAGGAGCAACAGACAAAGGTGCCCACGCAGGCGAACCACAAGGCGATGGGCAACCACGCAAGTTGAACGTTGAGCTCAACTTTGGCCACGATGCTCAACCAACTCCGGCCAACGGAGGCTCGAAGGCTGCTAAAGAGGGTACAGCTACTGTCGCCAACTCCAAGGAGGTCATCGACGGTGGCGAGCATGGGGATGAGTCCCCAGACAAGCCACCAGATCAGGTGGTCATCGAGGCAGAGCAAGACATGGACGAAAAAGCTAAGGCCCACAATGCCGCCAGCAAAGGCAGTGAGGCCGGAAAGCTTGCATCCATGGAAGCGGTTGAGGAGGCAGATATGGAGCGACTGTCTCAACGTGCTGATGGAGGCGGTCGTGCTGCTCCCCATATTGAGGGTGAGGGAGGCCACCGGGCAAACCCTCCAAGCACCGTGGTGGCAGAACGTGCACTTGGCGGTGCTGCGCGCTGCCTCAACGTCGAAGACCAACTCGACAAGCTTTGCGCCCGCCTCTCAGCAGAAGACATGGATCTTGGCATGAATATCATGGGTACTCTGGCGTACGATGGTGACATGGTATGCGCCAGCGTTCGTGAACGGGTGTTCACAATGCAACGATTCAATGAGAGGCTGTATGAAGAAAACACCAAGATGGTCCGCTAGTTGGCAGCTGCTGAGCACAAGATAAAGGTGGCGGAGGAGGCACTTGAGACCCTTCGCGCGAAGGAGGTGGCAAACCAGTGGTGGTGCTGAACGCGGCCGTATGAGCGGCTCGCCATGCAGATGAAGATGAGGTGGAGTAGATCTTTGAGCATCGTGAGCGTGTAAGCATCAAGAATATACGCAAGGCTGCTCAAAACGTGCTTCACACCCCGGTCGGTGGACTTGCCCCACGGGCACAAGCTAACACACCATGGATGAGAGTCACAGTTGTACCAGCTCGAGCCCAAAGGATGGGTCCGACCAGCGGCTGCGTGGTATTGGAGCCGGCGGATCGCTACGATGGGACGAGAGAAGTTAACACGTTCCTCAGGATTCTCGAGTGCCATCTACGCCTTGCCCAGGCTGACAAGGAGGATTGGGGTGCTCAAGGGATGCACTCCCTCAAGCCTCAACCCTTTGAGAAGCTGACAGAGCTTTGCGTGGAGAAGCAGCTTCAAACCGACCCGAGTTAGGAGTACTGCGCACTCATGAGCGAGCTCTTCTCCAAACCCGCTCACTCTCAAGAGGGGAAGAAAGAGTTGGAAGCTTACATGCAAGGAGGCATGTCTTTGAGGAAGTATGCGGATGTTATTCTCAAGATAGCAAAGAAGGTGGACGAGCGTCACCTGACCGAACAAGCCAAGATTGACCTCTTTCTGACTGGTTTGGCCAGCCCGCAACTTCGGGTTTTCTGCCTCCAAGATGACAAAAAGGAGTGGGAGAGTCTACACGCCCTTGTGACACGCGTTTGCAAGGTCTACAAGATGAACTCTAGCCTTTGGGATCACGATGCTCGCGAGAGCTGCAGATCACGTGAGATACCAGCTCCAACAGGCGGTGCCGCAAAGTTCTCTGCAGACGCCACATTGGAGCCGTCAAAGAAGTTTTGACGTCATGATGAAGAGAACACAGCCCGTAGCGCAGTCATCTATAGGATCTGCAACAAGGTTGGACATATTGCACGCGACAGACGTCATCGCGAACAGCAGTCACAGCAGCATCAGGGACAGCAGCACGGCCAGCAGCACCACAGGCCTGGTTGGCACCATGGCGCTGGCCAGCATCGTCTGAATGGCAGAGGTCAGAACCGCTTCCATGGTGGTGGCCAGCAATAAGGTGGACAGCGCTAGGGCCATGGCAATGCCCCAGCAGGCCAGGGGCACCCTCAGGGGGGGCAATGCCAGGGCTAGGCCTTTGCAGCTCTGCGACGTCTTGGTGCACATGGTGGCCAGCGTGGACACAGACGCCCTCGTGGGGACGATCAGGATTTTGATGGACCAGCGGCCGGACGCGCTCGCCGCCCCCAGCATGACCATGAGCAGGATTTTCAGGATCCCCAGTAGCCACGAGTGGACTGCTATCTGGGGTTGCCATGAGTCATAGAGAGGACGAGGATAGAATATTCATGTTCTGTGATGATGATCTAAAAAACTTTGAGTTGCTTTCAACACAATTTTTCTCAACAGTCTATGTACCATTCATGAATCGTGAGTCCCTCTTCCATGATCGCTAATGTCCAATTGTGTATGCAACCAAGCAAAACCTGGAAAACCATACATGTTTGGTTGTTGCTACAAAGGAAACCTGGCTCTTTGCTTTGGAAGCTGCACATGAGGCTCACAAGAGAAATTCTCTAACATCAATCACGTTGGCTGTACCTGTCGGTCCAGCGATGAACATGTGTGCCTTCAAAGGATGGAAGCTTTTGGCCTCGTTCACAAAGGGACACCGCATGTGGGAACAGATGGATGGTATGATGGAGCTATGAAGAAGCACTCATGCTTACCGCATTTACCACTTGGAGGGAAAGTACCCATCAAGTCTTTTCCTACGCAAGTCTGAGGCAAGCATGACCATGTAGTTTGATGGCAAGCTAGTAGGCGCTCCAGCACGTATCCTTGCTGATACCAGAGCAGATGACTCCTTTGTAAGTGGAGCATTTGTGCGCACGTGGCAGTTAAAGTACACTCCTCGTACAGTTACGGCGATTTTCGGTGATGATAGGGAGGTGCCGGTGATCGGTGAGTGTTTAGCACGACTCACGTTGCTCCGCTTCACAACCACTGTTCGTCTAACGGTGTTTGAACTCATGGACCCCTTTGATGTTGTGCTAGGGGATCCATGGTTGGTGAGCCACAAAGCGCTTATGTGCTTCACCTCGAAGATGTTACGAATTTGTAGTGGACGATGGACTATCACTCTATCTCCAATTCCCCAGATTCAGCGTTTTGAAGCCCTACCCCAAGCCAGCCTCACAGCACTCCAAGTGAAACGTCGATTGAGACAGGGTTGTCGATGTTTCCTTGCAACCCTAAAGAAACTTGATGATGAGGTGGAGAATGACGTACCCTCAGGAGTTGCCACAATCCTCTCCAAATTCTCAGACGTGTTTGAACCTCCACCGGATGGGTTGCCACCCAGGCGTGCGGTCGGTCACACCATCCCGTTCGAACAGGGGGCTATGTCCCCCTTTCGATCGCTGTATCGTTTAAGTCCGAGAGAAAGACAAGAAGCCAGAATACAAATGAAGGAATACCTCAGAAAGGGCTGGATTGAACCAAGTTTGTCCCCATTTGGGGCTCCCATCCTCTTCGTGAACAAAAAAAATGGAGGTTTGAGGATGTGCGTATACTACCGGGCATTGAACAAACTCACTGTGAAAAACCGATACCCGCTCCCGCGTATCGAGAACCTATTTGACCAGCTTCAAGGAGCATAATTCTTCACGTCTCTGGGTCTATCGCAGGGCTACCATCAAATTCGGATCACAGAGGAGGATGTACCCAAAACGCTATTCAGAACTCATCTCGGACATTGTCAATTTCGGGTCCTCTGCTTTGGACTGACAAACGCGCATGCAACATTCCAAGCAGTGATGAACAACATCTTCCAAGAACACCTCGGCAAGTCGGTGCTGGTGTATGTTGATGACATCCTCATCTTCTCCAAGAACCACGAAGAACACGAGCAATACCTCAGAATGGTGCTTAAAATTCTTCGCAAGAACCGCTTTCTCGCCAAGAGAAGTAAGTGCAAGTTTGTGCAATCAGAGTTGGAGTACCTTGGCCACATCATTAGTGGTGAGGGGATCCGTGTGGACCCTCATAAGGTGCAGGTCGTGAAAGAATGGCCTCAACTCAAGAACTTCGGTCAGCTCCGCTCCTTCCTTGGACTTGCAAATTACTTCCGGCGGTTTATGAGAGGCTACTCCACGTTGATGAGCCCTCTCACTGCCCTGACCCGGAAGGTGAGTACTTGGGTTTGGTCAGCAAAATGCACCAAGGCTTTTGAGGCTGTGAAGACGATGCTTATCTCGGCACCGGTTCTTGCACTCCCAGATCCAAAAAAGCCGTGGGAGGTAAGCTGTGATGCATCAATTACAGGATTGGGAGCCATGCTCATGCAAGATGGCCACCCTGTTGCCTACGAGAGCCGCAAGCTCTTAGATGGAGAGATCAGGTACACCATTGGGGATCAGGAACTACTTGCATTCGTGCATGCTTTCAAAGTATGGCGCTGCAATCTTGAAGGTGCCGGGGGACAAATCACGGTGGTCACAGACCACAATCCTCTCACGTACTTCCAGACGCAACCAAACCTTTCACGTCGATAGGCACGGTGGAGGGAATACTTGAGTCGCTTCACATTCACCTGGTAGTACAAACCAGGGCGGACTAACGTGGCAGACCCATTGAGCTGAAACCAAACACATATGAGCCTTATGCTGAGCAATAATGAGATCACAGACAGCAACTTTGCCGCCATTGCAGTAGAGACAACATTGCACACAAATCCGCTCCGCCCACCCCCACGACCATTGGTTAGTGTGAACCCTTTCAAGAATAGCATTCGGATGGGCTACACTATGGACCCCTGGTTCGCTGAGCCGAAGAACATTGAACGCCATGGCCTCGTGGAGGCTGCCGGGTTGTATTGGCATGGCGAGCGGGTGGAGGTCCCCAATGTCAACAACTTACGACAACAGATCAAGTTCGAGTTTCATAATCCTCCTTCCTCGAGTCATGTCGGATCGAAAAAGACTGGACATGCTCTGGCTCAGCACTACCGGTGGCCAGGGTGGAGCACTGACGTCAAGAAATACTACATGGTGTGTGATCTGTGCCTTCATAACAAGACTTCGAACAAGGCACCTGCACGGCTCCTCCAGCCTCTACAGCTTCCCGACAACCCATGGGAGTCGATGGCCATGGATTTCATCATGGGACTCCCAGAGACCAAGAAAGGCCATGATGCCATCTTGGTCTTGGTGGAAAGGGCAACAGGAATGGCCCACTTCATGCCCACATCAACTCGCGTCACAGCGGAAGAGACTGTGAGGCTTTTCTATGATGGTGTCATCAAGTACCACAGCTTACCATTCCGCATCATCTCCGACCGTGATCCACGCTTCGCCAGCCGGTTTTGGCTTGCATTACAAGAACGGTTTGGACCGCAAAAAACTATGTCCTTGACATTTCATCCCCAAACGGATGGGCAAATAGAGCGCATGAACCGCACACTCGAGCAGATGCTCCGCATGTACATCGACCCAACAATGGAAGACAGGGACGAATTTTTGGCCCCAGCCGAGTTTGCCGTGAACAATGCGGTCAACGAATCAACTGGATTTACCCCATTCTTCCTCAACCACGGTCGGCATCTGATGGTACCCGTTTCAATGGTGAAGTGCGGCGGCGGTGATCAGGTGCGGGGGCACCTCATCACTTGATGACACCATCATAGAAAAGCCTCACAGGCCTTCCACGACGAGGACAGCAAGAGGGGGTGGCTGAACAGACCCGTCTGCTGTGGGCCGATCTTTGGCTTACTCCCGACAGCCTGTCACGGGGACGCCTGGGCACTTGTCGCGGGGTCGCTTCATGTAAACGGGGAGGAAGCGTGGCCACTGTCTTTTGTCTTTGAAAGCTGAACTATCTCTGAACTTTTGAATGTGCCGAATCACGATGTTATCCTCTCCGTGGACTGGCGCTTTTATCATCAAAGATCAAGGGTTGGGTGCAAAACCACTTCTTAAAAAAAAGATAAAACCGAATCGAGGACGATTCGTAGCCAAAGGGGGAGGAATGCAACACAACGAAAACTTCAAACATAACCTAAATTTTACAGTCAAGATGGACTGTCGTAATCATTACCTAATTGCGACAGTCCATGGACACTGTTCCGTGACCGACACCATGAGGTCGCGTCAAGTTTGACGCGAACACGTGAAGCAAGCATTGGAAATCGAATCCCATCGAGCATCTTGACAGAAATTACGGTCAGGAAACTTCCACCGTTCTTCCTAAAGAAATACATAAACATTTGTGAATGATTAACAAATCATAGCTTAATAAAGAAACAACAACGTAGCTTCGAAAGGGCGAGGCGAGCTATGACGACTTGGGCAAGGAAAAACCGCTCCGACGAGGAGGATGGTCATTTAGTTTTACAACACGAACTTTTCCGAGTTCGCCGAGACCTTTCAACGCTAAGTCCCAACTTCCGCGTTATAACAGCGCTGCCGGAGCGCATCGATCGCGTCTCGCCGGTGCTGTCATAGAGGCTAGAGAAGTCTCGGGACACTCCGAAGGCCTATCGTGTCTTCACGCCCTCCTCAACCATGTACCACCAATGTGGGTATGTGGGTAATCCATCTACATCGGTCGTGACGGGTGGAACCCACACAAACCAACAATTTGTGTTTTGCTCACCATTTGAATCGTGGATGGCTTCTTGATACTATAACCCAGAAACACCCATCATATGGCATTAAGTCAAGTATCACTTGTTTCCCTTGGTCTGCTTGTTGTTTCCACTTCGTTTGGAGTGGATCGAGTCAGCTCCTTTTCATTAAAGGTGTTGGCATTGTCCGTTTTAATGGTCCTGCAAGGAGATGTTTCCTCTCAACATCCTGACGATCTACGTGTGCTTGCCCCTTTCATTTAGGTTGCTTTCTGTCACAACGCTTGATGACCACAGTGGAATTCACCTCCATTCGTGACATCCTGTGTGAGATATTTGACAGGTCTGGTTGCCTCCACGACCCTCCTCGTTGTTGTAATCATTGTCTCAACTATACTCTGGGGAAAATGAATCGCATGCCCCCTTTCACTCGTGACCCCTGTACCTATCAAAAGAATCACCTTGTTTTCCAAACCAATACAATGGAAGCAGATTTGAAGATTGTTAACAGGTGGTCTTTTGGAGAAATCGTGGATATTGACATGCAAGGTTGGAACAAGCTAAGTGAAAAATGGTTTAAGATTGAGGCACACCACTAGGCAATTACATGCAAACATGTGATGGCGAAAAGGGGGGGGGGAGAGAAAAAGAGAGAGAGAGAGAGAGAGAGAGAGAGAGAGAGAGAGAGAGAGAGAGGGAGAGAGAGAGAGAGAGAGAGAGAGAGAGAGA
>SZWC01006219.1:69016-80390 GCA_023375785.1 Penium margaritaceum
CGCTTCCTATTCTTCTTCTTCCCCTGGGCAGCTGCTGCAACGCCCTGCGTCTGCGTGGGTGTAGACGGGGTCGAAGAGGAGGAGGAAGATGAGGTCGTGATGGAGGAAGGTGAGGGTGACTGCAGGAGGGAAGATGGTGGTGAGGCGAGGACTGCTGCAGCGAGGGAAGTCTCCTGATGTGCTACTGCTGCCTCGCGGGCCGACGTCACCTGGAGGAAAAGCTGATGGGCCCACGGGAGCAGCTGCAGGGTGGCTGAGAAAGGCTCGAGAGCAGCGTCGCTGTACCGTGTGAATATGTCGGTGTACTCCAGGCGAACTCCGAGCATGATCGTCCGAAGCGCCCACAACTGTGTGCCCCCTGAGGTCCCCAGGCGCGTGTAGATATGCATGGCGCGTCGCCAGTAATCCGCTGCAGGCTCCGCTGGTCCCTGACGGAGAGAGTGGAAAGCGCGAATGTGTGACGCACGCATGGCGTGCGTCTCTGCGGCCAGTAGGGACAACGCCAGATCCCAACCTCCACGAGGATCAGCTCCGGTGCCTGTGCCAGCCTCGCTGAGGAAGGGGCAGAAGTCAACGACAGTCTCGCGTGGCATGGCGTAGAGAAGCCCTCGCATGGCCCGGGCTGCTGTCAGCACCTGTGCTGGATCTGTAGACTGGTATGGGCTGTGGTAGTAAGGCCACACTCCCTCAGAAGTGGCCCACACCTGAAACAGGATCTCCCAGTAGTCAAATCCATCCTCGCTGATGTACCGTGGAGGTGGTGCCTCAAAGTCCTTTGGCTGCCACTCCGTGGGGAGAGCAGCCGCAGGCTGAGGAGGGTGAGTGACGGGAAAAACTCCTAGAAGGGGGTGATCACTGGGGAAGTCAGGTGACGATCGTATCGGGGACACGGGTGGAGGTCGGATACCCGTCTGTAGCTGACGGAGGCGCTCTTGTAGAAGACGAATCTCCCGCTCCTGGGAGTCATCCTCAAAGCCTGGCATGAATGGCTCGTCATCAAGGAGGTCCGCAAGTGGTGGGGAGACCACACCAGGGGGTGAAGCAGGCGGAGCACATGTCACGGGCACCTGAGCCAAGTGCTGGGTGGAGGCCGCAACGTCGGCAGCTCCCTCAGAAATCCGTGGAGGAGCTGTGGACTGAGCGCGTAAGAGCTCAGTCAGTGTGCGGATAGCGTCAGTCTGCTCTCGCTACAGACGACGCATCTCCTCGTGCTGGCTGCGCAGGTCCTCAATGGCCTGCGAGCGAGGGCTCAATACCCCTGAAGAAGAGGAGGAGGGATCACCTGGTCCCTTGTCCTTGTCGTCGGGCGAGCTCATGTCGCCGCTCATTATGGGACGACAGGTAAATGTTGCCGGATTTCAAAACCGTCTGCGTTTCTCGATGAGTTGAAACGCTGGCAACTTTTGACGTTTCGGTTGAAAATTTGGCTTAGTGTAATGCTGACGTCAGCAAGTGGTTGCTGACATCAGCACGACCTGATGACGTCAGCAACCAACAATGCTGACGTCAGCTCGTCCCCCTTTTTTTTCTCTTTTTTTTTCTTGTCACGGTTCTGCCGTTCACAAAGCACAACAGTATGTTCCTCGCGATCAAGCTATTCATAGGTATTGTTTGTGTTGTGCTTTGTGCCGTTCCTGTACAGTTTACTGTGACCACTCGGCCGTGTCCATACTCGTGCAGATCCCTGAGGCATGCGGCCCTGGTGACACCGGCGCGACGACAGGCGGCGGACTACCCGTCTTGAGCTGATCGACCACTGTTCCAGAGCCCCAGATGTCACTGGGACTCCTTGCTGTGCCTTCTACGTCTTGCAGGCGCCTTTCGGTGGACTGGGCATGAGGCCCATTTGCATGTTTTTGAATTATATACTCGCTGTCAGTCGATGGATGCATGCATGTGACCAGTCGTTGCGTGCGTCTTTTGATTCTGCACGTCTAGGTTCAGACGGCGTAGGATTCTGACATGTGTGCGTAGAGTTACGGCCAAAACAGTGGTTTTGGGCCGGATTTAGGACAGCTCTTGGACTGCCGCGTGCGACACCCGCCGTGCGCCGCGGCAGGTATTTATGCCCTGGACCTGTCAGTTGTCATTTCTCTCTGCATATGCTATATTGAAGCATTTTGACACTTTGACTTGTGTCTCCTAGCCAAACCCTTGCCGTTGTGTGTACGACCTGTGACTGTCGTCACCGTCTGACTGGGCACTGACGCCCGGTCAGCGGCTGTGCTGCTAGGAAGCTTCTACGCACTTTCTCATGGTATCAGAGCAGTGAGACAGTTCTCACTGAGCTGCGCAGCAGAGACGCAGCAGAGCAGCAGCAGTGAGAGTCACCGCTGCAGTAGATCTTCTGGGACCCGTTGGAGACGGCCGTTCGCCGCCCGCGCACTCCACCCACCACGTGAGATCGCAGCTGCCGAGGCAGCAGCAGCAGCGCGCACCACCACGCAGAGGTGTGTGGCGGCTGCGGTGCGTGCAGCCGCCACTTCCCCCCCTCACAGCCGCAGCAGCAGCAGCAGAGGCGGCGGCGGCAGCCGCGCAGGAGTAGCGCAGCAGCAGCGGCCGCCACAACAGCGTGGCAGCAGCGGCGGCAGCAGCAGCGCAGCAGCCGCGTCAGCAGCAGCAGCGCAGCAGCGGCAGCGGCACAGCAGCAGCAGCGGCATTCGCGGCGGCAGCAGCAGCGCAGCAGTGGCAGCAGCAGCAGCGCGCGGCGGCGGCTGCCAGCAGCAGCGCGCGGCGACGGCAGCCAGCAGCAGTTGCAGCGCGCAGCAACAGCTGCAGCGCGCAGCAACAGCGCCGCGCACAGCAGCAGCCGCTGCGCGCAGCAGCAGCGGCAGCAGCGCAGCCGCCGCTGCCACCGCTGCACACGCAGCTATGCAGCTGCTGCTGCAGGTGACAGCACAGCTGCAGCAGCAGCTGGGCGGAAGCTGCTACGCAGCTTCCGCGGAGGTGCCGCGCTCAACCGCGCAGCAGCAGAACTGTGACAAGAAAAAAAAGAGAAAAAAAAGGGGGACGAGCTGACGTCAGCATTGTTGGTTGCTGACATCATCAGGTCGTGCTGACGTCAGCAACCACTTGCTGACGTCAGCATTACACTTGGCCAAATTTTCAACCGAAAAGTTAAAAGCTGCCAGCGTTTCATCTCGCTGAGAAATGCAGACGGTTTTGAAATCCGGCAAACTTGACCTGTTGTCCCATAGTGAGCGGCGACATGAGTTCGCCCGACGAAAAGGACAAGGGACCAGGTGATCCCTCCTCCTCTTCTTCATGGGTATTGAGCCCTCGCTCACAGGCCATTGAGGACATACGCAGCCAGTAGGAGGAGATGCGTCGTCTGCAGCGAGAGCAGACTGACGCTATCCGCACACTGACTGAGCTCCTGCGCGCTCAGTCCACGGCTCCTCCGCGGATTTCTGAGGGAGCTGCCGGCGTTGCGGCCTCCACCCGGCACTCGGCTGAGGTGCCCGTGACAGGTGCCCCACCTGCTTCACCTTCTGGTGTGGTCTCCCCACCACCTGCGGACCTCCTTGATGACGAGCCATTCATGCCAGGCTTTGAGGATGACTCCCAGGAGCAGGAGATTCGTCTTCTACAGGAGCGGCTCCGTCAGCTGCAGACGGGTATCCGACCTCCACCCGTGTCCCCGATATGATCGTCACCTGACTTCCCCAGTGATCACCCCGTTCCAGGAGTTTTTCCCATCAGTCACCCTCCTCAGCCTGCGGCTGCTCTCCCCACGGAGCGGCAGCCAAAGGACTTTGAGGCACCACCTCCACGGTACATCAGCGAGGATGGATTTGACTGCTGGGAGATCCTGTTCCAGGTGTGGGCCACTTCTGAGGGAGTGTGGCCTTACTACCACAGCCCATACCAGCCTACCGATCCAGCACAGGTGCTGACAGCAGCCAGGGCCATGCGAGGACTTCTCTACGCCATGCCACGCGAGACTGTCGTTGACTTCCGCCCCTTCCTCGGCGAGGCTGGCACAGGCACCGGAGCTGATCCGCTTGGAGGCTGGGATCTGGCGTTGTCTTTACTGGCCGCAAAGATGCACGCCACGCGTGCGTCACACATTTGCGCTTTCCTTTCTCTCCGTCAGGGACCAGCGGAGCCTGCAGCGGATTACTGGTGACGCGCCATGCGTATCTACACGCGCCTGGGGACCTGAGGGGGCACACAACTGTGGGCGCTTCGGACGATCATGCTCGAAGTTCGCCTGGAGTACACCGACATATTCACACGGTATAGCGACGTTGCTTTCGAGCCTTTCTCACCCACCCTGCAGCTGCTCCCGTGGGCCCATCAGCTTTTCCTCCAGGTGACATCGGCCCGCGAGGCAGCAGTAGCACATCAGGAGACTTCCCTCGCTACAGCAATCCTCGCCTCACCACCATCTTCCCTCCTGCAGTCACCCTCACCTTCCTCCATCACGACCTCATCTTCCTCCTCCTCTTCGACCCCGTCTACACCCACACAGATGCAGGGCGTTGCAGTTACTGCCCAAGGGAAGAAGAAGAATAGGAAGCGTGGATCGCATAAGCAGCAGTCGTCATCCAGTGGTAGCAGTGGCCATTCCGTGCACTGCTACAACTGTGGAGGTGCCCATCGCTATACCGAGTGCCAGCAGCCGCTCGACTGGGAGCGCATCACTCGCGGACTTCAGGCTGCCCATGCTGCTCGCACCGCGTCCGGCACGTCGACCGCACACTTCTCTGGACGCGCGGCGACTACGACTGCAGCTGTCCCTGCATCCTCACCGGCGAGCAGCAGTGATCCAGACCCACGTGACCGCACCATCGCCGAGCTTCGTCATCTTCTGGCGCTTCGCTTTCAGGGAGGTGCGAGTGTGTTGTCATTGTCGAGTGGCTCACAGACTGCTTGTTCGTCCGTCCTCGTGACTCGTGATGACACGTGTGGGGGAGCACAGTCCGCATGTGATGATGATGGGCCTGACTGCACTGATTGGATGCATGAGTCTCACCTTCGTGATGTACGTCGTTCCGTCCCACTGACGGCTGAGCGTCCCTCTGATGCCGAGTTTTCTATTGCTCGTTGTACAGTGACGTCCACCAGTCGTGACTCCGGTGGCACTTGGATCATCGATTCCGGTGCCACCCACCACATGACGTGTCGTCGTAGTGACTTTGTGGTACTTGGTCCTGTCACGAGTGTCCGTTCTGTTCGTACAGGCTCTGGTCAGTCCTTACCGGTTCACGGTGTTGGGGTTGTATGCTTTGATGGTCCGTCTGGCCCCCTGTATCTCTCTGACGTGCTGTTTGTGCCTGATCTTGAGCTCTGTCTGCTGTCTGTGCGTGCCTGCACTCTGATGGGTCTCTCCGTTGAGCATACCGCTGATTGAGCGACTATGACTGCTCTTAACACCCGTAGCATTGTCCTGCGTGATTCATTCATAGTTGATTTGTATCGCATTGCTCGGTCCTCCTCCCCTTGCTCTCCCTCCTCCTCTGGTCGCGTTTTTGTCACTGGTGTTCTATCCCCAGAACACCAGCGGTTGCTTCACTGATGTCTGTGTCACGTGGGCTCCGACACTGTGTCAAAACTCATCCGGACACAGCCCGCTCTTGGTCTTGACGTGGCTTCTTTCGAGAAGCCACCCAAGACCGACTGTCTTTTTTGCGCTCAGGGTAAGATGCACCGGTGCACTTACCCTGATTCGTGTTCCCGAGCGCTGAGGCCCCTCGAGTTGGTCCACTCCGACCTGCTCGGTCCTCTCCCGGTCGAGTCGCTGTCCGAGAGGGGCCGGTATGTTCTGACGCTGAGTGATGACTTCACCCGGATGCGGTGGGTCTACAGTCTGCGAAAGAAGAGCGACGCCGCCCTTGCGGTTCGGCTCTGGCTCGTGATGGCTGAGCGTTTGTCTCGCCACACGCTACATACCTTTCGCTCGGATCGCGGCGGCGAGTTCCTCGGCGAGATGGACTCTTTCTTTGCTGAGCACGGCATTTTTCACCAGGTCTCTGCTCCTGCTACCCCACAGTAGAACGGTGTATCTGAGCGCTGGAACCGCACCATGGAGGATGCGGTCTGCGCTATGCGGTCTGAGTGCGGTCTCCCGGAGTCCTTCGCATTCGAGGACTTCGCCTACATGACTTGGGTCTAGAACCGCCTCCCGCATGGTCCGCTTCCGGATCATGTTACACCGTACGAGCTCTGGTTTGGCCACTGTGCCGATCTTCGTCTCGCACGCGTTTGGGGATCCCTGGCCTCCGTATGGTACACCGAGGACCAGCAGGGGTCCAAGGTCTCCCCTTGGGGTCGCTTGTGTGCCTTCATCGGCATCTCCCCGCGGTTGAAGGCCTGGCGTTTTTGGGACCCCACTCGCCGTCGTGTCATTGAGTCCCGTGACGTGTTGTTTTTTGAGTCACTCACATACCGTGATCTGAATTTGATCACAGCACTCTCTGCAGCTCATGTCCCTTCCTATGAGGGTCCTCGGCGGATGGGGGAGAGCTCTTCGCCAGCGACCATTCCTCGCCAGGCTGATGTGTCCGCTTGAGTCCCCTCTCGATCTCCAGCACTTGATGATCCGGCTATCATTGTTGGTCCAGACATCCCGCCTTTCCAGCCAGCTTCGCACCCCACAGGTACCACTGCTTCCACGCCTCCTCCTGCATCACACTCTGTGTCCACTGGCACCCTTGTTCCAGCGTCTCACCCAGCCCAGCCCACTCCTGTCTCTATGTCGGCTGACACTCCTGTCTCAGTGTCCGGGCCAGCCTTGCCCGTTGTCATCTCAGCTCAGTGTCCCCCACACACGCATCTCCATGCACGGCTTCTCCGACTGCCTCTTCTCAGCCCTCACCAGCTGTGGTCGTACCTGTCCCTGTGGTGGTACCTGTTCCTGAGCCTGAGGTGCGCCCCTTGACCTCCGGTTACTCCCGTGAGCCCGGTGGTCGCCTTCAACCACTAGACTCTGGAGCTCAGCGAGCTTCGGGTTCCGGACCCAGACGTTCCTCTCGCAGCATCGCGAGCGGTGACCCAGGCACAAAGGCCTTAGCCTTGAGTGTCCGCACTGAGCCTTCAGAGGTACACCCAGCGTGCCCCATAGGGCACGACCTGGTCACTCGCGAGTTCCATATCGCCTGTGACGCAGCAGCTGATCTTGTGGCCGTCAGGCCAGACACTGAGGCGTGTGCACTTGCCACGCAGAGTTCCCCCTCTATGGCGCCGGACCCGGGCACATTGAGGGAGGCTTTCTCATCGCAAGATGCTGATGCCTGGCGAGCTGCTTGCGAGGATGAGCTTCGCGCTATCCAAGAGCACGGAGTCTACGAGCTGGTCGACCTTCCCCCTGGGAGGAAGGCGATTCAGGTCAAGTGGGTATTTCGCAAGGAAGTGAAGCCGGATGGCTCACTGGAATGCTACAAGGCCCGCTTGGTCGTCAAGGGGCTCTCTCAGATTGAGGGAGTTGATTACACTGACACCTTTGCCCCTGTCGGCCGCATGACCTCAGCTCGAGCTCTGTTCGGTGTAGTAGCTCAGCATGACTGGGAACTACACCAGATGGATGTGAACAACGCGTTCCTCCATGGCCTTTTGGATGAGGAGATCTACGTGGCTCAGCCACCAGGCTTTGGGGACGGTGACAAGGTCTGGCGCTTGCGCAAGTCCTTGTACGGCCTCAAGCAGTCTCCACAGTGTTGGAACCGGGAGATCACTGGCACCTTGACTCGCGCAGGATACGTATAGAGCGAGGCAGACCCCTCACTCTTCATCCTACCGACACCCGAGCGGTTTACCGCCATCCTGGTCTATGTTGATGACCTTCTGATCGCGTCTCCGTCGCTAGAGGCCGTGAAGGAGGCCAAGGCTGTCCTGCAGACCGCCTACAGGATGAAGGACCTCGGTCTTGCGTCGGTGGTTCTTGGTATGGAGATTATGCGAGATCGCAGACATCAGACACTGTTGCTGCATCAGGCCCGATACGCACGAGTCGTGGGGGAGCGCTTTAGCGATCTCCTTGGTGCAGTGCCCACTGCTTCCACCCCACTCACACCTGATGGACAGGATGCCCTGGATGTGGATGACCCTACAGAGCTGGGGGAGACAGTGGACGTGACCTTGTACCTCCGTTTTATCGGATCTCTGATGTACCTGGCCACTACCACGCGTCCTGACATCGCGTTCGCCGTCAACCTCCTCGCTCAGTTCTCGCAGGCTCCACGTGCGAGAGCTCTTCACGCGGATGTGCGAGTGGTACGGTACGTGGTCTCCACGCTGTATCTCGGACTCTGCTTTCGTCGGCAGTGTTCGATGGTCCTTGACGGCTACACTGACAGCGCCTGGGCTTGGAGTCCCGACGGGCGCAGTCGCACTGGCTACGTGTTTCTGCTCGGTGGTACCGCTTTGTTGTGGCGAAGTGTGAAACAGGGCTGTATCGCACGTAGCTCGTCGGAGGCAGAGTATGTGGCTTTGGGGGCAGGGGCTGCTGAGGCAGTTTGGCTGCAGCGCTTGTTTCTTGAGCTTGGGCAGTCAGTACCCGCCATTGTGCTGCGTTGCGACAACCAGAGTGCTCTCGCCATTGCGGAGAACTCTGGTGTTTTTCATGCTCGCACAAAGCACATTGCGGTTGAGCATCACTTCGTTCGTGATCTGGTGGAGCGACGCGTGATCTCCATCATGTGGGTTGGCACTGACTTGCAGCGAGCTGATTTCTTGACGAAGGCACTTGCCCGCGGAAAGTTCCTGGTGGCCATTCGTTCTGTTGGGCTTCGTCCCGTGCGTGAGAGTGGTTGAGTGTGGGATGTACGTTGCCGTCTCATCTGTCTGTGTCACTCACTACGTGGTTGTACCAGTGCTGCACGCGTATGGACATGCGTACCATCGGGTCATGGGGGAGTGTTGTGCTTTGTGCCGTTCCTGTACAGTTTACTGTGACCACTCGGCCGTGTCCATACTCGTGCAGATCCCTGAGGCAGGCGGCCCTGGTGACACCGGCGCGACGAGAGGTGGCGGACTACTCGTCTGGAGCTGACCGACCACTGTTCCAGAGCCCCAGATGTCACCGGGACTCCTTGCTGTGCCTTCTACGTCTTGCAGGCGCCTTTCCGCGGACTGGGCATGAGGCCCATTTGCATGTTTTTGCATTATATACTCGCTGTCAGTCGATGGATGCATGCATGTGACCAGTCGTTGCGTGCGTCTTTTGATTCTGCACGCCTAGGTTTAGACGGCGTAGGATTCTGACATGTGTGCGTAGAGTTACGGCCAAAACAGTGGTTTTGGGCCGGTTATAGGACAACTCTTGGACTGCCGCGTGCGACACCCGCCGTGCGCCGCGGCAGGTATTTATACCCTGGACCTGTTAGTTGTCATCTCTCTCTGCATATGCTATATTGAAGCATTCTGACACTTTGACTTGTGTCTCCTAGCCAAACTCTTGCCGTTGTGTGTACGACCTGTGTTTGTCGTCACCGTCTGACTGGGCACTGACGGCCGGTCAACGGCTGTGTTGCTAGGAAGCTTCCACGTACTTTCTCAGTTTGTTGATGCATGTGAACTAGAGCTAAGTTGACGCAAAAGTTTGGCAAACTCGCAATTCAAACAAGGTCGTCATTGAATAGCAACTTCGATAATCTGGGCGTTACATTGGTACTTGTGAAAATGGATATGGAAGGTAACGGGCGCCTAATTCCCCGATCGCCCCTATTTTTGGCCGACCATATCTGAGACGCCCCCATTCTGAGAAAAATAGCTACGCCGCCCCCATTCAATAAACTTGTAGCAAGGTTGCCCCCATTTTTCAATAGTTTTCGAACTTACGCCCATGATGAGAATTATGACTACTTTGCCCCCATTTTTGGGGGCGACATAGTTCGAAGTGGGGGTTAGACATCGATGATACTTCATCCGTATTGGGCATGCTGGCCATGATTCCTCAGAGCACCACAAGTAGGGGGACTTGGCCATAAGTTTCCAGAAAGGGGGCAACCTAGCCATTTTTCCCAGAATGGGAGTGTGTCAGTCATGGTCGAGCGAGAATGGGGGTGACTTAGAAGTCCGCCCGGTAGCGGGTTGTCATAGGTATATGGCTTGGTAGAAGGCACAAACCAGACATGATAATCTGAAGTAGAAAATTTCCATGATCTAGTTAGCGAAACAGGCACCTCCCTTGGTAGTGATTTAGACTCGTCACTTCATTTCCACGTGGGGCGCAAACAGTGCAGCTGGGATAAATTTGGCCATGAAACAAATTGTAGGATTTTTTTGGTAAGATATTCTAGTACAAAGATTACTTGGATGTAAAGCATGAATTCAACAATAAGAACAGTATGACTTGGAATGTACATCAGAATACCCATACAAACAAAATAATGGATATATTTCACGATTTGAAACCGTACATTCACGGTGTACTACATTGAATAAAACTATAAAGTTTTCGTATAAGTTAAAAGAATTGTGATTTATTATTCAATATTAATTTATTCAGTAATAAAAAATAATTTTGAGTTCATTTTCGACCTTTTTCTATATGTTTAGGGAAAGTGGTGGGTGTATTCCAGGTGGAGTTTCTGTGTGTTGTTCAGAATGAAAGATGTTGAGAAGAAGGCAGTTACCAATTTACGGCCTCTCTCAAAGGTTCCGTTCTACTCCTCCGACACGCCTTCCCACCTGAGCGCTTTTTGAAAGATCTTTTGCAAATCTTGCATTGCCACTTGGCACTGCATTGCGGATAGGAACTCCGCTCTCGGCTGGCGCCGCTGCCGACGCTGCATGTACCACCTGCCTGGGTTTGACTTCCAATCCAGGTGAGTTTGCGAAAGCAGTGCAACGCTTGTACAGGTTTTGCCAGTGCCTGAATCGGCACCTGCTGTTCGATCGAGACCGGAGAGCTCAGATCCGCAGCTGCGTTCTGAACTCTATTTCGTAACCCGCGCTTTACAAGATGGCGGGATCTCATTGACGACTTGTACGAAAACGAACATGCACGCCTTCTCAACGTCTGGGAGCTATCAATTTTAACAGGCAGGCATTCGCTGGAGAACTTTAGCGCCCGCACGCTGTAACCAAAGGACAGTACTTACTCTTTAGGTCTAACGGTCTGGATGACTTTCGTTTTGTCGATTTGAGTGAGAGCCTTCTTAAATACGGAAATCGGGAAAGCACTGAAGCTCGTATCTGTTCCGGCTTCCAGGTAAGACGGGCTGGAAAAGCTTGTCAATTTCTTGCTGTCTTGAGATGGTTCAAGCAGAAAGCTCGTCGAATGCTCTCAGAATTGTACTTTTCATGCCAAGCCTTTAAACGGGAGAATGCGGGCGGTTTTTCTGCCCACAAAATCAAAATCATGGTTGCGGATCGAGGCCTGATTCTGAGCAACAGTTGCCCCTCAGTGCTAGGGCGGGGGTGGGGGGGG
>SZWC01006219.1:97695-138914 GCA_023375785.1 Penium margaritaceum
TAGAGCAGCAAGAGGACAAGCTGCAAGGCACGCGGCTGCCACACTGCTTGCATGCTACTGCTACGCCGCTACTCTAGCGCAGTGCAAGTATGCTCAGTGCAGACAGCCGGCTACAGGTGTAAACAATGCCTTGCAGGGCTGCTGCTGATGCTGCTGCACAACTCAGCTGCACGCTTGCTGCACGCTGCTGTGCTGCACTCTGCTCGCTGCAGCCAGCTCCTACTCCTAGTGCAGTACTGCTGCTACACGGTGCTTGCTCGCAGCAGCTGCGCCGATTGTATCCGGCTGCACCAATGCTTGCACGCGGCTGCCCCTTACACTCTCCTGCCGAGAAGGTGGTGTTGTGTTGATCAGCCGCAGCTGCCGCAGTGGTGGTGCTGTTGTGCACTGCGCACTGCTCAATGCTGCTGCTGCTGCTGCGCTGCTTGCACATGCAACTACGCCACGTGCATGTGGCTGCCGCGCTGGACTTACACTTACACTTTTCAGCCGTAAGGCCCTGTTGTTGTTTTTGCCGCTGCTACCGATGGTGCTACTTCAGGCGCCCATACAGCAGCTTCAGTTGCACCCGATGGGCTCCTAGTGAACACTAAACCTAACTTAGGTGGAAGATGAAAACGTCATTGTTGCTATCGCAGACACGTTTGTCGCTCCTGAACACTGCTGTCTGCGTGGCGCCACGTGGCGCATCTCAGCTGCGTTTCAGACTCATTCTGCTGCTTTGTTGCTCACACGGCCCCCCTGCGCTCTGATACCAAGCTAAAATGAGTCTAGGGCATGCAGGCCCATGTTGAATGAGACATGAGCTCTGGGTGTGAGTGGGAGAGGTGCAGCGCCAAGATTTGGCTAAGTCTGGAACAAATGAAGTAAGAATCAAGGAGAGAGTACAAGGAGCCCAACGCAGAGCTTTCGTACTGGGGACTGGCGGCTAGCCCACCAGGCCCCGTCATCCCCGCCGCACCAAAAGGCACGGACGGGGAGTACACAAGTCCTAGAACATGAAACCACAAAACTGGAGGTCTCCCGAGGCACTGGAACAGTCGACCGTGTGCCCGGGTCTCGACCGACAGGAAAATATCAAATATACCCCAAACACAACCAGGATATACGATGATACACTAGCATCACGGTCTAGCCAAGCTAGGCAAGTTTAGGCCTCCCGAGACGCCGGAACATGTAACCGGGCGTCCGGGTCTCAGCCACACGCAGACTACACATGTCTGTCAAAAGGTCCCTAAGACTAGACCAACCAGTGCAGGGTCTCCCGAGGTACCGGCACAAACCACCGTGTACCCGGGTCTCGACCACCGAGAAAACTCTACTAGACACATATGGGTAAACTGAGCTGCTAGAATGCATCATTCATGTCACAGAAGAAGTAATGTAGCCACCGGAGAACAATAAGCTCAAACTAGGAGACAAGGCTACATGATAGCTCAAAGCCCACACACCAACACTCCCATCATGTCTCATTCTTGATTCTTGATCAGTCATTCTCAGTTTTCAGCTGCTTTCTGGCGCTAACACTGGCGCGTGTGTTTTTGAGTAACAAACCCAGAGCCTCCAGACTTAGACTCTAGAGCAACAGACTAAGGGGACAATAGACTTAAGCAACGAACGTGGAAGCCCGCACGCTGCATCAACAACGCTACTGCCCCAACCTACTGCCTAGGTATTCCAGCTTGGTATCAGAGCCAAGGCGTAGCAGCAGCAGTAGAAGACTGGCGTACAGGTGCCAGATAACACCGACGGACCCCCATACGCGCAAGTGCAGGGGAAATAATGCCGGATTTTCCCTACAGTATCGACCCTCCTGGTGGCGGCGTAAAAAAGTTTCCCACGGCCACTGGGCCAGGGGAAATGCTGCCGGATTTCTTTTGGTATCACTGACTCCCACGCGTGATGCGATGAGGTGAGCGGCTGGCCGCATACGACACCCGTGGGCGACGACACATGCGACATCGTCACCCAAGTGCAGTGATTGGCATCAGCACGTAGCAGCAGCAGCTTGTAGCGTTCAGCAGCAGCAGGAGGCAACTACAGTATGCAGTGGCAGCAACAGCTAGCAGCAAATACCTGCAGCAGCAGCAGCTAGCAGTAGTAGCAGCTTGCGGCAGCAGCAGCTCGCAGCAGTAGCAGCAGCAACCGCCGACTATAGTAGCAGCAGCGAGCAGCAGCTAGCCGCAGCTGGTGCTGCTCGTGGCCCACAGCTCTTCGTGAGCAGCGAGCTGCGAGCAGCAGCCCTCGGCTTGTTGCGAGCAACGAGGTGTCCGTAGGGAGCAGCGAGCTCGCTGCTCGCTACCCGCAGCGAGCAACAAGCTCGCCGAGCCCGAACAGAAGGAAAAACAAAAAAACAAAGAAAAGACAAAAAAATCCCCACCCTGTCAGCAGCTGCCATTGCTGCTACAACATTGCTGCCATTGCTGCTACACCCGTAGCAGCTCGCAGCAGCAGCAGAAGCATCTGCAGCATTGATGACAGCAGCAGCAACAGCTGCAGCAACAGCAGTTGCAAGAGCAGCAGCAGCAGTAGCAGTAGCAGCAACAAGAGTGGTTGCTGCCACCATAGCCGCCGCAGCAGCAGTAGCAACAGCCGCCGCAGCAGTAGCAGTAGTGGCAGCAGTAGCAGCAGTAGCAACTACAGCTACAGCAGCTCAAGCTATCGTGGACGCAGCAGCGGCTTCAGCAACAGTCGCTACTGACGTCAGTAGTTTCAACTGACGTCACCGCTGACATCACCGCTGATGTCATCAAACAAAAAGGGGGGAGGAAACCCTTAACAACACTTGCTAAACAGCACTTGCTGAACTTTGCCGACGTCACAACTGACATCAGCAGCACAAAGAAGCAAAAAAAAGGAGAAAAAAGGGGCACCTAACAATATGACCACCAGCCCTAGTGGGGAGGGGTCCTCCTCTGAGGGGGGGGGACCTCGTCCTCCTTTCTTGCAATAGTTGCAACAGCTGCAACAACAGCAGCAGTTGCAGCAGCAGCAGAAGCAATAGCAGCAGCAACAGCAACAGCAGCTGCAGTAGCAGCAACGACAACAGTAGTAGCAGCAACAGCAGCATCAACAAAACCTTGCAGACTCTGACCTGCCCTCTGACCTGACAGATCCGCTCGCCGCTCTTCGCTAGCAGCACTTCAGCTGCCGCCACCTCCATCGCAGCAGTAATCGCAGTAGCAGCATCAGCAGCCGCCACCGCCGCAGGCGCATGAGCAGTCGCATCAGCAGCCACCACCACCGCAGCCGCATGAGCAGCCGCCACCACTATAGGAACTGCCTCCGATGCTGCAGCCGCACCAACGTCTGTAGGCGCCGTTTGCTCTGCCAAGACACGCGAGCCCCGCGGTGTATTTTGCCACGCAGTACCTGGCATAACAACACACCCTACGCCAACAACAGACGGTGGCGTCAGTCCTAGGCCCCACTTTGGGTGCCGGCCGCAGGCCAAAGGACTTCGAAACCCCACCGCCACCGCTTTAGGCTGGCGACCAGTTCCAGAGCTAGGAAATCAAATTCCGGATCTGGGCACAAGGTGAGGGCCTATAGCCCTACTATGTCCTGCCTTTCGACTCCACCCAGGCTGACCAGGTCTGCGACGCCGGTCGCGCTGTGCGTGCTCTCGTCCCGGTCGCGCCTCCGGCCACACGCCTCGCCCTTGAGCCCTTCCTCGGCGACCTCACCACTGGAGCCCTCCATGACCAAGCATCAGCCTGGCACGTCCTGAGGCGCCCTCATCGCCTATCCAGAAACGCTGAGACCAGCCGCCTGCTCCAGGAGTTTAACTCCCTTCGCATGGGGGAGACCGAGACGGTCACCTCCTACTGGCAGCGCACAGAGGACTTACTCCGCCGCCTCAGAGACGCCACGCCACCTCCCCTCTCTGCACTCCTGACCATCAAGCGTGGCGCCACAGAAGCCTTCTTCGACGGCTTCGTCCACTACTCCCAGGACGTTCTCAACGCGATGGCTACCCAGGGCACTCTCATGCCCTGGGCGTACGAGCTGTTCCTCCGCATAGAGGAAGCTCGTCAGGAGTCCTACCTTCATCGCACGGAGTCCCTCGCCTCCCTTGCTGTCGCCACTCCTGCAGTCGCTTCGGTCACTATCGCCGCCCCAGCAGCAGCATCTTCCGGCGCCTCCTCATCTACCAAGAAGAAGAAGAAGTTCAAGAAGGGCAAAGGAACTCAGTAGTACACAAGCGGCACAGGCAACGCCAACCTCGTCTGCCACAATTGTGGCCAAGCCGGACATGGGTGGTACACGTGTCCGCTCCCGACTGACGAGGCTCACGTCGTCGCCTCCATGCGTCGCCAGCGTGAGCGCCGCCTTGCCACCAACGCCGTAGCCGCCGCTACTCCAGTCGCACCGGCGTCACTCGTGACGGCCACACCTCAGCTTCCTCCACAGCCGGCCGCACCCGCTGCTCCGTCGCCGGCTCCTTTCTTTCCTTTCCCAGACTCTGGCACCGTCACACTGCAGTTGGTCTACTCCGTCGGACCCTCTGCCCGCGAGCGCCAGTTGGAGCAGTTCATCGCCCTCCAGCTCGGACTTCCTTGCCCTCCTCTCCAGGGAAGTGCGAGTTGTGTAGTCGCCAGTCCCTCCCCGTCCTACATGACAGAGTCGGTGCTGCGCTTATGGCTTGTATTCCCGTCCATCCCATCCTGCACCGTACTCTCTTCTCCCGCTCCTCTCCGAGATGATGTCGCTTGGGTAGATGACTGGAACTTACGGCTTGCACCTCCGTCCACTTCGTCAGCGTCGCTCGCCCACTGCAATGTGACTGTCAACGACTTGGCTTCACCGATCCAGGATCCGTCAGAAACCTGGATCACTGACTCCGGGGCCACGCATCACATGACGGTCGCGCGCGAGGCCTTCAGTGTTCTTGGTCCTGTCACCGATGTCACCGGGGTTTGGACTGGGTCTGGCCAGGTCTTGCCTGTTCGTGTTGTCGGCGTCGTTCGTTTCCTTGGTCCTGCGGGTGACGTCTTCTTATCTGATGTTCTCTTCGTCCTTGGCCTTGAGCTCAGCCTCTTGTCTGTCACCTCCCTTGATCCCATGAGCATGGACGTTTTGCATTCACGTGGAGTAGGCACTTTGTCACTGCGTCCGTCCGGTCATGTCGTTCTACATGCCACTGCCCGGTGCAACTTGTGGCATGTACCGCGCCTATGTGTTCCCACCTCTGCCTCCTCGTCGTCGAATGACACTGGCCACGTATTCGTCACCAGCACATTGTCTCCGCAACACATGCGTCTCCTACATCATCGCCTCTGTCACGTCCATTTTGCCGCTATTGACAGCATGCTTCGTGCACAGCCAGCCAAGGGTCTTGACTCAGTCTCCTTTCCTATGCTGTGTCCCACTCAGTGCATCGATTGTGCTTAGGGCAAGATGCACCGTTCCACCTACCCCCTCTCTGCCTCTCGAGCGTCCGCCTCGCTCGACCTCGTTCACTATGATGTCATGGGTCCTCTCTAGACAGAATCCGTCGGCGAGCATGGTCGTTACGTTCTAACCCTTACGGAAGACTACTCTCGCTATCGCTGGGTTTCTTGCCTGCGGCAGAAAAGCAACGTCGCGTCCACCATTCGGGATTGACTGGTCCGCGCTGAACGCGAATGTGGTCGCTCCCTCCGTCGCTTCCGCTCTGATCGCGGGGGCGAGTTTCTGAGGGTGACTACTCTTTTCCTTGCCTCCCGTGGGGTCAATCATGAGACGTCGGCGCCTTACACGCCAGCCCAGAACGGGGTCTGTGAGCGGTGGAACCGCACCATGGCCGACGCTGTCTGCACCATGCACGTCAAATCCGATGTCTCTGACAGCTTCTAGTTTGTGGCCATGACCTACATGACATGGGTCTGGAACCGGATTCCCCATGGACCCTTTCCTCGTCAGTCCACACCATACCAGCACTGGTGTGGAGAACGCTCCAACCTGCGTCCGGCCCGTGTCTGGGGCTGCGTCGCCATCGTTTGGCTGCCTCTCTCACACTAGGGTGGCAAGCTCGACCCTCGCGATCGCCTGTGCACCTTCCTCAGCGTCTCCCGCCAGTCGAAGGCCTGGCGTTTTTGGGATCCCGCTCGTCGCTACAACGTCGAGTTTCTCGACGCCCTGTTCTTTGAGGACCTATTTCTCCGCAACCTCGTTCCCTACGGCGCGTCGATGTTCCCCCCGTCACGTGGGGGAGTGGTGAGTCCGACCTCCATCTTCCCGCGTCCGGGCGCTCCATCGTCTATGTCCGCCAATCCCTCAGGGCTGACTGCCCCATTTGTGTCCGCCAACCCCTCAGGGCCGGCTGCCCCGTCCGTGTCTGCCAGCCCCTCAGGGCCCGCTGCCCTGTCCGTGTCCGCCAGCCTCTCAGGGCCGGCTTCCCCGTTAGTGTCCGCCAGCCCCTCAGGGCCGACTGCCCCATCCGTGTCCGCCAGCCCCTCAGGGCCAGCTGCCCCGTCCGTGTCCGCCAGCCCCTGAGGGCCGCCTTCCCCGTCAGTGTCCGCCAGCCCCTCGGGGCCGACTGCCCCGTCCGTGTCCGCCACTCCCTCAGGGCAGGATGCCCCGTCCGTGTCCGCGAGCCCCTAAGGGCCGGCTTTCCCGTCAGTGTCCGCCAGCCCCTTAGAGCCGGCTGCCCCGTCCGTGTCCGCCAGCCCCTCAGGGCTGGCTGCCCCGTCCGTGTCCGCCAGCCTCTCAGGGCCGGCTTCCCCGACAGTGTCCACCAACCCTTAGGGCCGGCTGCCCCGTTCGTGTCCGCCAGCCCCTCAGGGCCGGCTGCCCCATCCGTGTCCGTCAGTCCCTCCAAGTTGGCTTCCCCGTCCGTGTCCGCCAGCCCCTTAGGGCCAGTTGCCCCATTTGCGTCGATCGGCCCTGTATCGGCACGTTACACACGGGTTGTGGGTGGGAGCCTCAGGCCCAGGCCAAAAGTTGGCACTCGGGCCACCTTTGCACACCTTATCACCCCACGGCCCCCTGTCATGTCACGAGGATCCTTACCTAATGTGAAATCTGGGGGAGACGCAGGTCCACTCCCACGGAGATGCGGATCCACTCCTGCGGTCGTGAGTGGCGAACTCGGCACCAAGGCACTCGGCCTGGTCACACTGTCAGTCATCGCGGACCTGCATCCAAGGTCAGCTCTGGGCTACGCCGTGCTCCATCAGGAGCACCGGTGTGCCGTTACGGCCGCACTCACGCAGATGCCACCAGGGGCACGGGATGCACATGCCCTCACTGTCCGCCCCACTGGGCGAACGGAGGACACAGCCACCCTGCGTGAGGCTTGGGCGTCTGCCGAGGCCGCTCACTGGGAAGCTGCGTGTGCCAAAAAGCTAGCTGCCATTCGTTAACATCACGTCTACGAGCTCGTTGACCTTCCTCCGGGCCACAAGGCCATCGGCGCCAAGTGGGTTCTCCAGCGGAAGTGGAAGCTTGACGGGTCTGTAGAAAAGTACAAGGCCTGTCTCACAGCCAAGGGGTTTGCTCAGGTCCCTGGGATCGACTATGACCAGATCTTTACCCCGGTTGGTCGATTCTCCACCAGCCGGGCGTTGTTCAGCCTGGTTGCCCAACATGGGTGGGAACTGCATCAGATGGATGTGAGCAACGCCTTTCTCCATGGCTCACTGGACGGCAAGGAGCTCTACATGGTGCAGCCTCGAGGCTTTGATGATGGCTCTGGCAAGGTTTGGAAGCTGCGGAAAGCCCTCTATGGCTTGAAGTAGTCACAGCGCTTCTGGAACCAGGAGATCAGTCGTACGCTTCTTAGCGGCGGCCTCCTTTGCAACTCCTCCTTCGTAGCTCCTTGCCGATCCTGCGCTGTTCATTAGCCTGCGAGGTAAGACACTCGTCGCTGTCGTGGTCTATGTCGTCGACCTGCTCATTGCATCACCGGATGCAGTTGCCATCCAGCGGGCCAAGGACCTCCTGCACGCTGCCTACCAGATGAAGGACCTCGGGCCAGCGCGAGTCTTTCTTGGCATGGAGCTTGAGCATGATCGCTCCGCGGGCATACTGCATGTCCTTCAGGGTGCCAACTTCCATACCCTCTCCGGGCGCTTTGCTGAGGACCTGCCCCTCATGCTGAGAGCATCCTCACCCATGTTGCCCGATGGCCAGGCGATGCTCAAGAGCTCTGATCCAGCCATGGTGGGGAAGTTGGTAGATGTGACCGCTTATTTGTGCATCATCGGGTCACTGATGTTCCTGGCAACGACGCCGCGTCCAGACATCGCGTTCACCGTCAACCTCCTGGCTCACTTCTCTCAGGAACCGCATCACCTCCACCTCGAGGCCGCGATCCGAGTACAGTGCTACCCTACTGATCTTTAACTTCGATTTTTTTCAAAATTTCTATTTATGTGTTCTTTACTTTCGGCCATGGTTTTAGCTAATAGAGTTATTTGGGTGGGCCTTTAACTTCCGTGGAACGAAAAAACGGGATCCTAACATTTGACAGCGGCACTGTTCGACACCGCAACTGCAAGTTGCGGTGTCGAACAGTGCGAGCCTGACGAGGCAGGTTTTTGTTTCTTGCGGAAATCCGCCTCGTCAGACAGGCGCGTCACTCTCGGCAACCCATAGGTTCATGTCTACGAGCCAGATGTGAACCGAATATATGGGAAAAACAGTCTGAGCATCAGATCATAAAAGGAACTTTCATAATAAGAGAGGGTAAATGCCCGAGTTACTGGAATCTTTGTTTTCCTATCTGATGGTAATTATTTAGGTGGTACCTAACTAATTCGACAAATTATCATTTTCGTTGAGGGTCATAACCAAAAAAATGTTTAACATCGAAATTAAGGATCAGTAGGGTATGTTGTCTCGACTCCACGGTGAGGTCTCATGTTTCGCCGACAGCCGTCCGTTGTCGTGGTGGGCTACACCGACAATGACTGGGCCGGTAGTCCAGACGGTAAGAGACGCACAGGCTGGATCTTTCTGGTTGGCGGCATGGCGGTATCCTGGCGCAGTGGCAAGCAGGGGTGCATTGCACGCAGCACCGCTGAGGCTGAATACGTAGCTCTTGGTTCAGGCGCGTGTGAGAGCATGTGGTTGCGTCGTCTGTTGTCTGAGTTGCGTCAGCCCGTCACATCCATCACGTTGCATTGTGACAATGAGAGTGCCATGGCCATCGTCGACAACGTCGGCGTGCATCACACATGCACAAAGCACATCAATGTTGAGTATCATTATGTGTGTTCGTTGTTGCATGACGGCAGAATCGACATTGTGTAGGTTGAGACAGCATGACAGCTGGCTAACTTCTTGACCAAGGCATTGAAGCGAATCATTCAAGAAGGCTGTGAGTTCAGTCGGCGTGCGTCCGTGAGTTGCAATCTTTGTCCTCGCCTGCGTCTCTACATGCCCTGGGAGAGTTTTGTATGCTGCATGTGACACTGCCCGCCTATGTGCACTACGCTTGTGAGTCATGGGGGAGTGTTGTTTTTTTCCACGTCTCTAATTGTCCTTTGTTGTGTCCTCACGGCTTGTGTACATTGGCGTGCAGATGACTGACGGCGAGACTGGACGCCACTGGAGTGTCGTCCGGTGGAGCCGACGCACGCTGAGGCCTACACGCAGTTCGATGGAGCCTCCTCCCCGCATCAACGTGCTCAGCTCCATCGGCAGGCCTCCTCGGCGGTCGAGCCGCCGGCGGTCACTGCCACCACAGAGGCAGTCTGCGTGCTTGCAGTGCAGGGCCTGACTGTGCTGTTGCGTTTACAACGTCATGTTCTGCCTATGGTCCATGTTTCACGTTGCGTGGCACTGTCTAGCTCAGTGGACTTTCGTAGGCACTGCCTGATTTTGGGCAGTTATAACTCTTGTCTACTGTTTTTCTAGCTGTTTCTGACCGCACGGCTGTGTTCCCTACATCCGTATCATGGTATGGTCCAGTTTTCAGACAAAACGGACGATGCCCGGGTTTTGGGCTGTCGGCCGTCTGACAGGCCTCACCGAGAAAACCTGCCAGCTTGAAAACATAGCTGTTTTCTGATTGGCTGGTGAACTGAGTAACAAGCTTTACAGAGCTTGGAGGGCGGGGGGGCTAGTTCTTGGAGGGGTCTCCCATTGTGTCTTATTCTTGATTCCTAATCAGTCATTCTCTGTTTTCAGCTGCTTTGTGGCGCTGACACTGGCGCACGCGTTTCTGAGTAACAAATCCAGAGCCTCTAGACTTAGACTATAGAGCAACAGACTAAGGGGGCAACAGACTTAAGCAACGAGCGTGGAAGCCCGCACGCTGCATCAACAACGCTGCTGCCCCAACCTGTTGCCTAGGTATTCCAGCGGTAACGTCCGGCTTGTGATTATGCATGTCTAGGTTGACACGGCAAAGCGTTCTGACATGTCTACGCTGAGTTACGGCCAAAACAATGGTTTTGGGCCGGTTTCAGGACATACCTTGTGCTGCCGCGTGCGACACCCGCCTTGCGCCGCGGCAGGTACTTATGCCATGGACCTGTCATTTGTCATTTCTCTTTGCAAATGTTATTGAAGCATTATGACACTCTGACTTGTGTCTCCTAGCCAGACCCTTGCCGCCGTGTGTACGACCTGTGACTGTTGTCACGATCTGATGGGGCACTGACGCCCAGTCAGCCGCTGTGTTGCTAGGAAGCTTGTACGCATCTTCTCATGGTTTCAGAGCAACGAGGCATCCCTCGCTGAGCTGCGCAACAGATACGCAGCGGTGGTAGCAGCAATGAGAGCCACAGCTAAAACCACGGTCTTCGGAGGACCTAGCAATCCACGGTGACCCGCCGCAAGAGATAGCAGCAACGGAGATTGAGAATCTTGCTAGAAGTTTCCTGATTAGATTGCCTACCCACCGTGTGTGACACCAAGCAGGAAACTGCAAGGGTCTAGTCAGAGGACGCACACAGGCGTCAAGTGCTTGTCAACAGAAGCATATGGAAGGAGCGCTACACAAATGAGCCACACACACATAAGTAGGGGCGACCGCTCTCGGTTCGCACCACACCAGGGTAGCGTTTCGCTGTGCATCAGCCAGCCACAAAACGGAAACAGTCATAACTTAGTGCCAACATATCGGAATCAGGCGCCGTTTGAATGGCTAGAACCAGATTCTGAAGCACAACAACTGCAGTTAACACAAACAGAGATGCTACACCCCACTGCAGGCCGTCGAGCCCCTCATGGGCTCCACTCCTCATGGTGCCGCCGAGCGCTAGCAGAGCCCTGTCACCGTCGGGCCCACCTCAGGCATCTGCACGTGGATGGACATGAGCCGACAGGCCACAGTGCTAATTGAGGGCACACATCAACAACACTCCCCCATGACCGAATGGCAAATACAAGTCCATGCACGGGCACACACTAAGGGCAGCCACGAGGAACACAGAGGACAAGGGACAGTCACAAACAAATAGAGACCAACAACACCGTACAAGCTCAACCCGCATCAGGGGCAAGGCGTAGACCAACAGCACGAACACCCTCGTGGAACTTGTGATGACCAAGTGCCCTTTTAAAGAAATCAGCCTTCTGATCGTTCTTTCCAACCCAGACGATCTCGACCTTACGCCGCTGCAATAGGTGACGGACAAAGTGGTACTCAACGCTGATGTGCTTTATGCAAGCATGGAGGACACCGGAGTTCTACACGATGGCGTCAACACTCTGGTTGTCACAGCGCAGCACGACATGAGGAACGGTCTGGCGGAGCGCGCAAAGGAGCCGAACAAGCCAGATGCTCTCAGTAGCGCCAGCTCCCTGTGCTACATACTCTGCCTTAGACAAGCTGCGTGCAATGCATCCTTGCTTCCCGTTGTACCACAAGACAACAACACCACCCAGCAAGAAGACGTAGCCGGTATGGCTTCTACGGTAAGGGCTCCACGCCCAGTCGCTGTCTGTGTAACCATCAAGCACGACAGACGGCTGCCACCGATAGGTGAGACCGAGGCGGGGAGTGGACACGACGTAGCGTACAACGCGTAGAGAGGCATTACGTGTCAGTTGCCGCGGTGCTTGCAAGAACTGGGCAAGAATATTGATGGGAAATGCGATGTCGGGCTGTGTCGTGGTGGCCAAGTACATGAGCGAGCCGATGACTCGCAGGTATAAAGTCTGATCGATTGGCTCTCCCAAAGTAGCTGGGTCATCAACCTTCAGTGCCTTTTGTCCCTCAGGAGTGATGGGGGTGGAGGCGCTGCGCACAGTGGAAAGCAGATCAGCAAACCGCTCCCCCACAGCTAGTGTGTACCGTGCCTGATGTACCGTGAGACTATGCCTGGTGCGATTGCGCACGATCTCCATGCCGAGGAAGAAAGACGCAGACCCCATATCTTTCATCTTCTATGCGATTTGTAGGAAGACGGCCTTTGCTGTCCGCATGGCCTCCAGATCCGGAGACGCAATCAGCATGTCATCCACGTAGACGAGGATCGTGGTGAGTGGAGCAGGGCTCTTTGTCACAAAGAGAGAGGGGTCTGCTTCGCTCTGGACAAAGCGCGCACGCTGTAGCGTGCCAACGATCTCGTGGTTCTAGCACCGCGGTGACTATTTGAGGCCATACAAGGCCTTCCGCAGCCGGCACACGCGGCCTGTGCCATCCTCGAAGCCAGGTGGCTGCACCATGTAGATCTCCTCGTCAAGATGCCCATGGAGGAAGGCGTTGCTGACGTCCATTTGGTGCAGTTACCAGTCGTGCAAGTGACAAAATAGAGGTCATGACGGAGCTCACCGCGTAAGACAACCTCGCCAGAGGCCTGGACAAAGACGGTGGCGTCATCGCCGACATGGGCAACACCCAGCCCCACGCAGTTAAAGGCACGAACGGAAAGTAGGCTGAGCTGAATATCATGCACAAACAGGGCATTGGAGACATACACAGGGCCAGACGAACCATTGAACTGGAAGAAACCGGCATCGCGCACTGGCACCTCCTGGCCAGCAACTGTGTGGAAAGAACGGACGGAACCAACAGGACCAATGACGACAAACATGTCACGACGACAGGTCATGTAGTGTGTAGCGCCATAATCGACAATCCACTAGCCATCAGCAGTCCTGGTGGATGTGGTGATGGAATAGCGGACAACAGAGCACAAAGACTCAACAGGAACATCACTGGGACGCTGGGCCTGCTCAACATGCAAGAGACGGCGCTGGTAATCATCCAACCATACCAGCTCATCAGGACCATCAAGCCACTCTAACTCCACAGCAGACACAGCCGAACGATCATCACCACGTAACTCCCCAGACACAAAACAAGCAGTGGACACAGTCGGCTCAGTCTGCACGTACGTACCTCCTTGAAGGGTGCGGACGATCTACTCGAGCTCTGCAAGGCGTCGGGCTGCGTCATCAGGAGGGGTCGCGGGGGCCGTGGTGGATGAGGCTACAGCAACACGTCCGGCTGATGACTCTGAGGCGGAGGAGGTACCAGATGAGGAGGTAGAACGAGCCTCATAGGCATGGCAAATCCCACATGTGATGCACTGCCAGTTGATGGGGCGGCCAGTCAGACGAGTGCAGTCGGTCTAGCGATGGGGGCCGTCGCAGCTGTAGCAGGTCCCCTGGCGGCTGCTACTGCCGGAGCCACCCCCGGTAGGTGCTGTCCCCTGTCCTCCCCCCTTCTTGCTTCCACCACGTCCCTTGCCCTTTTCCCCCTGAGCCGCTGAAGCATTCGCACGAGAGGAGGAGGAGGTGGACGCCTCTGAGGTCTGAGGGGCGCTGGAGGAAGAAACTGCCACGGCAGCAATATCGGCCAGGCGCTCCTAGTGGAGACGAGCTGCCTCAACCGCCCTTGTCTGCTCTAGATAGATGCGCTGGGCCCACTACAGTAGGGTGAGGCAATGGTAACGGCGCTGAAGCTCGCGATGGCGATAGATGGTGAACATGGCTGTGTACGGCTCTGCGACGCCCAACATGATCGTGGTCAGTGCGCCTAGTTGAGAAGGGGCGAATGTCCCTATCCGGATATAGAGCTGCATGGCTCAGCCCCAGTACTCAGCTGGAGGCTCCGACTTACCTTGGCGGAGCGAGTTGATGTCGGCGACACGCAGGGTGTGGGTGGCTGCTGTCTCACCCGCCAGTAAGGTGAGGGCTAGGTCCCAAGCACCGCAAGGGTCAGTGCATATACCGCTAAAGTAGTCCCTGACAAAGGGGGCGTAGTCCGGCACGAAATCCTCAGGGACAACCATGGTCAGGCCATGCACGGCGCGGCGAGCCATCGCACACTGGCGGGGATCATCGGTCTCGTATCGACTGTGGCATTACGGCCAGACCCCCTCCGCCATCACCCAAAGTTCGAAGCGCATGCACCAGGCATCGAAGCCAACCGCGGGAGAGTACTGCGGCAGTGGAGTGTCAAACTCCTTGGGTGGCTTCTTAGTGGGTAGTGCCACCTGAGAGGCCACCCGTGCACGGGCCCTGACCCTCCCTACGACTATTGTGACACGCTGCGCCACTTCCGGAGCATCCTGTGTCTGTAGTGCCGCGAGCAGGCATGCCCTACTCCCCTGGAGCATCTACTTACTGTGCATCGTGCTCCTTGTCGTCTTCAGAAGCCTCACTCAGGGACTCTTGCATGGAGTCACCGTCGTCTGCCACGCGCTCCATGCCTGGCTTGCCTCCACATGGCTGCCGGCGCACCCGTGGCGTCCTCCGAATGACGACCTGCTGCGACAGCAGCTTCAGAGCCTGCTGCATGTCTAGCAGACTTGATCAAACATGGTTTTGTTCGTCGAGCAGTCTAGCAATCGCATGAGTGCGTGGACTAGTGGCGCGACTATCGCTCGTTGTGTCCATGGCTCAAGTGCCAGCAGCAGAGGATACCACGTTCGTGCTCGCCTCCTTTGTCCCCGCCGTCTGTGAGGCCTTGAGTGGCATGGCTGCACTGTTACTACTACTGCTGATGTCAGCTACTGTCAGCCGATGTTTACCGTTGCCGTCACCACCACCAACTCTACTATTTGTGGCTGTTCAGTGTTGCCGCTGCCGCTCGTGCTGCTGCTGTCGCTGCTGTTGCGGCTATGGTGTTCCCTGGTGTTGTGGCGGTCAAGGCCTCATCCGCGCTGGCTGCTGCTGTCGCCGCTGCTGCTGCCACTGGTGTCGCCACTGTCGTTGCCACCGCTGCCGCCATAGCTGGGTGCTGTCGCTGCTGCTGCTGTTGCCACCACTGCGGCTACTGCTGCTGTCGCCGCTGCCGCCGTTATTGTTGCTTCCGCTGCTGCCGCCGCAGCCGTGGCTGTCGCCACTGCCGCCGTCGCCGCCGCTGCCGTCGCTACAGCCGCTGCTGCCGCTGCTACTCGGCGGTGTCGAGCATGCCGCCCGCCGACTAGGTGCATGCCGGCCGTCGCTCGTCGGCCGCTGTCTGCCGTCCACAGCTGGCCAGCCGCCTGCCGCCGGCCACTCTGCGCTGCCCGCCATTCGGTGCCAGTCGTTGAATGCCGATCGGCCATTGCCGCTGACCGCTGCGTAACGGTCGCCGACCGTTGCGCACAACCTGCTGCCCGCGGTTCACTGGCAAGGAGCTCGCCGGCCGCTGCCCGCTAGCTCGCTGCCCGTGGGCTTGCCAGCCGCCAGCCACTGGCAGCCACTGGCAGAGTGCGGCCCATGACGTGGTAGTGTGGGTCGTGCCCCTCAGCCACAGCTGCCGTTGCTCGCGCTGACGCTGCTGATGTCATTGTCGCTGGCGCTCGCGACCCCTCGTGACGCGATGAGTGGTGGGTCCTCCCTGGACTGATGCTGCGTCCCTGCCGCGCAGCCACGCGAGAGCTGTCTCGTGTGCTGATACCATGAGAAACATCTTGGAAGTTTCCTGATTAGACTGCCTACCCACCGTGTGTGGCACCAAGCAGGAAACGGGAAGGGTCTAGTCAGACGACGCACACAGGCGTCAAGTGCTTGTCAACAGAAAGCACATGCAAGGAGAGTTGTACAAATGAGCTACACACACATAAGTAGGGGCGACAGCTCTCGGTTTGCACCACACACCAGGGTAGCGTTTTGCTGTGCATCAGCCAGCCACAAAACGAAAACAATCATAACTCAGTGCCAGCATATTGGAATCAGGCGTCGTCTGAACGGCTAGAACCAGAGTCTAAAGAACTTCAACCCTGTAGCAAACATAGACAGAGATGCTGCACCCCAGTGCAGGCCGTCAAGCCCCTCTTGGGCTCGACTCCTCACGGTGCCACCGAGCGCTGGCAGAGCCCTATCGCCGTCGGGCCCACCTCATGCATCTGCACGTGGATGGACATGAGCCGACAGGTCACAGTGCTCCGTGAGGGCACCCATCAACAACAGAGACACCCTTGCAACCGCATCACCACGCCACCACCACGGGATAGCCAAGGGTTTCCCAACCCCCCCCAGCAGCCGTTGAGGCATGAGATGTTCAGAAGGGGTCTGTGAAGGGTCCCAGAAGCTTCACTCAGGTCTCTCATACCACCCTCCCGGGACGTAAGAGAATCAACTGCCCCATTTGACCACCACTTTTGGAGTGTAAGAGCTCATTTGAAAGCTCTTGCAAAACCCTATTCATCGTTTCCACTCCCGCCTCATTTCATGCCCTGTAGGCTCCAGGAAATGAAACAACGCTCTCAGATCTAGATTTCTTTGGATTTTGGCCAAAAACAAAACGATGACGTTTTTTTACTTTTTTGAAGGTTTGTTTTGCACGAAACCACCGCCATGGCATTCAGTATCCGTTGGCACATAATTGCTCCAAGTTTTGCCTCATTTGGACAACCTTCATGCTAACGTCATCATTGTGAGTGATGCCGTTAACATCAACACTGCCAAGTTTTTGGCTGAAACATCATTTTCTACCAGCGTTGCAAAATCTCAAGAAATGCTGACAGTTACACATTCTGATCAGTTTGACATCCCGGTCCATACTGAGCGTTGACATGGCTCCACCAGATCCCTCTTCCTCCTCCTCAAGGGTCATGAGCCTACTCTCGCAGGCCATTGTGGACCTACGTAGTCAGCAGGATGAGATTCTTCGTCACCTGTAGCAGCAGACTGATGCCAATTGTGTGCTCACTGATCTTGTTCGTGGTCAGCCCACGGCCCCACAGCAGACATTCGAGGGAGTCGGCGGTGCCATACCTTCTACACAGCAGTCAGCATCTACATCGAGGAGAGGAGTTGGACAGGACCCGCCACTTTTCGATCCTTTGGATGAGAACCCCGACATGCCTGGTATGGAGGATGACACCCACGAGAGGGAGATTTGTGAGCTTTAGGAGCGTCTCCGCCAGCTTCAGACGCGTTCTGGTTCCCGGTTACCGTTAATCTTATCCGTGCCTGAACCCTTCCTCGGCGACTTTCCTCGTCCCGACGTCTTCTCCATCCCTCGTCCTTCCCAGCTTGTGGTTGCTCTCCCTACGGAGCGGCAACCCAAGGACTTCGAGACACCACTGCCATGCAATGTCAGCGAGGACGGCTTTGACAGGTGGGAGACTCTCTTCCAGGTCTAGGCCACTTCAGAGGGGGTATGGCCCTACTATCACAGTCCGTACCTGGTTACGAACTGCGCTCAGGTGCTGACAGCGGCTCGGGCGATGCGCGGACTCCTTTACGCCATGCCACGTGAGATTTTCATGGATTTTTTCCCTTTCATTGGAGAGGCCAGCACGTGCGTGGGTGCTGATCCACGTGGGGGCTAAGACTTGGCACTATCCCTGCTTCCTGCAGAGACGCACGCCACCCGTACGGCTCACATTTGCGCCTTTCACTTCCTTCATCAGAGACACGCTAAGCCTGCAGTTGATTACTGGCGGCGTGCCATGCGCATCTACATGTGCCTTGGGACTTCAGGATGTACATAGCTTTGGGCATTTTGCACGCTCATGATCGGAGTTCATCTTGAGCGCGCAAACATCTTCTCGGGGTACAGCCACGCTGTGCTCGAGCCCTTCTCCACCCCACTTCAGTGCCTCCCTTGGGCGCATCAACTTTTCCTTCAGGTGACTTCCGCCCGCGAGGCAGCCGTGGCCCACGAGGAGAGTTCTCTTATTGTAGCGGTCATCGCGTTGTTGCCGAGGCCCCTTTTGCAGACCAATTTTTCATCCTCTGGCACACCATCCTTTTCCGCGTCCACCCCGGCTACCCCGACTCAGATGCAAGGTGTGAGAGCCATGGCACAGGGGAAGAAGGGTAGGAAGAAGCGTCGTTCGAGCCAGCAGCAGTTGCAACAACAGCAGTAGTCCTCGGACGGTAACAGTGGATGCACTGTCCACTGCTACAACTGTGGAGACACTCATCGCTACATCGAGTGCCAGTAGTCGCTTGATTGGGTGCGGATCACTTGCGGTCTTTAGGCTGCACACACGTAGCGTCTTCAGGTGTCTAGCAGCACAGCCTCCGATCGCACTACGACCATGACTGCAGGGTTTCTGCTTTCTCACCGGCGAGCAGTGGCAACCCGGACCCGCGTGACCGCGCTATCGCCGAGCTTCATCATCTTCTGGCGTTTTGCTTTCAGGGAGGTACGAGTGTGTTGTCATGGCTGGGTGGTTCAGAGACTGTTTTTTCGTCTGTTCTCGTCACTTGTGATGACTTGTGTGGGGGGACACAGCTGGCATGTGATGACGATGGACCTGACAGTACCAATTGGATTCATGAGTCGCACCTTTGTGTCCTTCGTCGTTCCTCCTCACCTGTTGCTCAGCGCCCGTCTAAGGCCGAGTGCTCCATTGCCCGTTGTAAAGTGACATCATCCGGTTGTGATCCCGGTAGCATTTGGAGCATTGATTATGGTGCCACTCATCACATGACCTGTCGTCGTCGTGACTTTGTTGTTCTTGATCCTGTTACATCTATTCGCTCTCTGTTTGCACATGCTCTGGTTAGTCCTTGCCAGTCCAGGGTGTTGGGGTTGTGTGCTTTGATGGATTGTCTGGCCCCCTGTTTCTTTCCAAGGTGCTTTTTGTGCCTGACCTTGAGCTTAGATTGCTTTCTGTGCGTGCCTGTACACCGATGGGACTCTCTGTGGAGCACACTACAGAATCCGCAACTGTGAGAACTATTGATACTCGTACCGTTGTTCTTTGTGTCTCTATTGTGGATGACCTGTCTAAAATTTCTCTTCCTCCTTCTTGCTCCCCCTCTCCCCCTGCTCGAGTGTTTGTCACTGGCAGTCTCTTTGCTAAGCACCAGCGACTGCTACATCGTCGCCTGTGTCATGTGGACTCCGACACTGTGTCAAAGCTCATTCGAACACAGCCTGCACTTGGTCTTGATGCGGCATCTTTTGAGAAGCCGCCAAGGACCGACTGTCTATTCTGTGCTCAGGGTAAGATGCATCATTGTACCTACCCTGACTCTTGTTCTCACGCACTTCACCCTCTCGAGTTGGTCCATTCGGACCTTCTCGGTCCTCTTCCTCTCGAGTCTATATCCGATCGGGGCTGATATGTCCTGACCCTGAATGATGACTTCACCCGGATGCGGTGGGTCTATAGCGTGCGCTAGGCGAGTGATGCCTCTCTTGTGGTTCGCCTCTAGCTAGTGATGGCTGAGCGTCAATCTTGCCATATGCTGCATACTTTCCATTCAGATTCCGCCAACGAGTTTCTTGGTGATATGGACAGTTACTTCACTGAGCATGGTGGTTTTCACCAGGTCTCCGCTCTTGCTTTTCCTGAGTAGAACGGTGTCTCTAAGGGCTAGAACCGCACCATGGAGGATGCGATTCGCATTAAGCAATGTAAGTGCGGTCTCCCAGAGTCCTTCGCCTTCAAAGGATTCTTCTACATGACATGGGTCTGGAACCGCCTCCCGCACAGTCCCCTTCCGGACCATCTTACACCGTACGAGCTTTGGTTTGGCCATCGTGCTGACCTGCGTCTTACTCTTGTCTGAGGATCCTTGGCTTTTGTGCCATACACTGAGGACCAGCAGGAGTCCAAGGTCTCACCGCGGGGTCGCTCGTGTGCCTTCGTAGGCATCTCCCCGCGATCGAAGGCTTGGTGTTCTTGGGACCCCGCTTGTCGTCGCATCGTTGAGTCCCGCGACACGCTTTTCTTTGAGTCCCTCACATACCGCAATCTGACCTCTATCACGTCGTTGTCTTTCACGCACGTTCCTACGTGTGAGGCTTCTCGAGGGATGGGGGAGTCTGAGCTTACGAGCACCTCTCGCCCGGTTGATGTGTCTGTTCGAGCCCCCTCCACTTCTCGGTGTCCGGCTCTTGATGATCCAGTGCTCATTGCTGTCGGCCCAGAGACCTCTCCAGCATAGCAGGCTTCTACCCCTATTCCCTCGCACCCCACAGGTACCCATTATCCTGTACCTGTGTCCGCCTGCACTCTGACCTCTGTGCGGAGTCCTGTCTCACCTGCTCCTACTAGCACACCCAGTCTCGTGTCTCCCACACATGCATCTCTTGGCACAGCATCACCTGCTCCTTTGCTTCAGCCCTCACCAACTGTGGTCGTGCCTATCCTTCGCTTGAGGTGAGCCCTTCGAGCCCAGGTTACTCACGTGAGCCCGGCAGTCGTCTTCGACCATTGGACTCCGTAGTCCAATGAGTGTCAGGTCCCACACCCAGGCGCTCCACTCGTAGCATCGCGAGTGGTGATCCCGGCACAAAGGTTCTAGGCCTGAGTGTCCGTACTAAGCACACCGATGTACATCTAGCGTGCCCCGTAGGGCACGATCTCGTCACTCGCGAGTTTCATATTGCTTGTGATGCAACAGCTGACCTTGTGGTCCTTAGACCTAGCATTGAGGTGTGCACTTTCCACTCAGAGCTCTCCCTTTATGGCGGCTAGTCCGGGCACACTCAGGGAAGCTCTCTCATCACAGGATGCTGACGCCTGGCCTATTGCCTATGAGGATGAGCTTCTCGCCATCCGAGAGCACGGAGTTTACGAGCTAGTCGACCTTCCACCTGGGAGGACGGCTATTCAGGTCAAGTGGGTCTTCCGCAAGAAAGTAAAGCTGAATGGCTGAGTGGAACGCCACGAGGCTCGCTTGGTTGTCAAGGGGTACTCTCACATCAAGGGCATCAATTATACCGACACCTTTGCCCATGTCGGCCGCATGACCTCAGCTCGCGCTCTGTTCGGTGTAGTTGCTCAACATGACCGGGAATAGCACCAGATGGATGTAAATAATGTGTTCCTCCATGGCTCTCTTGATGAAGAGATTTACGTGGCTCAACCACCAGACTTTGAGGATGGTGACAAGGTTTAGCGCTTGTGTGAGTCCTTGTAGAGACTCAAGGAGTCTCCTCGGTGTTCGAACCAGGAGATCACTGGCACCCTGACTCGTGTGGGATATGTATAGAGCGAGAAACATCCTTCTTTCTTTAATCGACGGACGCCTAAGCGGTTCACCGCCATCCTGGTCTATGTGGACGACCTTCTGATCACGTCTGATTCCATGGAGGCTGTGAAGAAGGTCAAGGCGGTCCATCAGACTGCTTATAGGATGAAGGACCTCGTTCCTGCAATTGTGTTTCTTGGCATGGAGATTGTGGGAGACCGCACACTTCGGACACTACTGCTGCATCAGGCCCAATTCGCGGGCGTCATGGGGGAGCACTTCAGTGACCTCCTTAGCGTAGTGCCCACGACCTCCACGCCTCTCACACCTGATGGGCAGGATGTCGTAAAGGTGGACGATCCCACACAGCTGGGGGTGACAGTGGATGTGACCTTGTACTTCCGTCTCATCAGATCTTTGATGTATCTGGCCACTACCACACGCCCTGACATCGCCTTCGTCGTCAACCTCCTTGTACAGTTTTCGCAGGCTCCACGTGCTAGAGCCCTTCATGTGCCTGTGTGAGTGGTGCAGTACGTGGTCTCCACATAGTACCTCGGACTCTGATTTTGTCGGCAGTGTTTGGTGGCTCTTGAATGCTACATTGAGAGCGACTGGGCCTGGAGTCCGGATGAACGCAGTCGCACCGGTTACGTGTTCCTGCTTGGTGGTACCGTTGTGTCCTGGCGCAGTGGGGAGTAGGGCTGCATTGTACGTAGCTCGTTGAAGGCAGAGTATGTTTCTCTGGCTGCTGAGTCAGTATGGCTGCAGTGCCTATTCCTTGAGCTAGGTCAGTCTATACCCACCATTGTGCTTTTTTGCGATAACTAGAATGCCCTTGCCCTTGTGGAGAACTCTGGTGTCTTTCACGCTTACACGAAGGACATTGCACTTGAGCATCACTTTGTGCGTGATCTGGTGGAGCGACACGTGATCTCCATCATATGGGTTGGCACTGACATGCAGCGTGCTGAGTTCTGGACGAAGGCACTAGTACTCGAGAAGTTTCTGGTGGCCATTTGTTCTGTTAGTCTTCGCCCCTTGCCTGAGAGTGGCTAAGTGTGGGGTGTGTCAGTGTCTGTATCACGACTGTTTTTGCACTCGTTGTACTTGTTTATGTGCCGCACGTGTATGGAAATGCGTACCATCAGGTCATGGGGGAGTGTTGTGATTTGTCACGTTCTTGTCGGCCTGTACAGTGTACTGTGACCACTCGACCGTGTCCATGCGCGTGTAGATCCCTGATGCGGACCCAGGTGGTACCGGTGCGTCGTCTGGTGGTGGACTACCAGCTTGGAGCTGACCGACTACCGTCCCAGAGCTGTGGACTCTGCCAGGGACCTCTTGCAGTTTTTCTGTAGCACGTAGGAGTTTATCGGTGGACTGGCTGTGGGCCCAATTTGCATTTTTTTGCATTGTGTGTCCACCGTTTGATGCCGGACACATGCATGTGACCAATCGTAGCGTCCGGCTTGTGATTATGCACGTCTACGTTCAGACGTCGTAGCGTTTTGACATGTGTACGCTGAGTTACGGCCAAAACAAAGGTTTTGGGCTGGTTTTAGGACAGACCTTGTGCTGCCGCGTGCGAGACCCGCCGTGGGCCGCGGCAGGTACTTATGCCATGGATCTGTCATTTGTCATTTCTCTCTGCAAATGCTATTGAAGCATTTCCAACCCAACTCTGACTTGTGTCTCTGAGCCAGACCCTTGCCGTTGTGTGTACGACCTGTGACTGTTGTCACCGTCTTATGGGGCACTGACGCCCAGTCAGTGGCTGTGTCGCTAGGAAGCTTGTACACATCTTCTCACCTGCCGAGCTTGCTTTCCAGCTTGTGGAGTCCCATACGAGTTGTCTCTTAACATTGGGCACAAATGGAATTGTTATCTTGAATGTCTCAAACATCAAGATCCGTGAAGGTGAACTCACTACAAGATGCACGTGAGCTAGGTGCTGCCAAGCTGCCGGATTTTCCTGACGACACAAATGCAATTTGTTGTGATGAAGTGGTGAGGTGCGAGCTTGGCACATGAATCGTGTGGCTCATCTGCCCCATCACGCATGGGCCTGTGTACGCATGGTTGATGTAACGAATTGGCATGGGAAGCTTGGCCCATTGGGCCAAAACCGCGGTTTTGGCCCAATGGGCCAAGCTTCCCATGCCAATTCGTTACATTGGTATCAGAGCGCCAGGGTTCGAGTCCCTCTGTGGACGCCGAAGGCGGGTCCACTCCTAGGTGGGAGGAGTGTAGCGCGGGCCGGCCTATCCTCATGGCTTGAACGGGTCCTGGACTGTGGGCGATTGGATGGGATGGATTGAGGGTCGGAGACCCTCAATTACCGCGGTTTTGGCCCAATGGGCCAAGCTTCCCATGCCAATTCGTTACAGTTGAGGCAGGCGAGGCTTTTCACCTGTCATTCCCTGATTCTCCCGTCATCTTTGTTCGGAAGAACTCTCCCAATGTTTGCTCCCACACACCCTTTTTTGCCTGATTTGGACGTACGCACACAAAATTTACACGGTATGCGAGCTTTGGGCCGGTAGCCCCAGCGTTAGGACCTCCAGTGTGCAGCACGAATACATTGAGAGTGGCCTCTCTTCTCTTTTTCTCCCTCACCCAACCCCAGTAGCACCCAACGCAGCAGTGTAGCAACAAGTAGCATAGCAGCATCACCTGATGCTGCCGCACCACTGATGATTCCGAGCAGCAGCGGCAGCAGAAAAGGAGAAAGCAATGCATTTGCGCTACGAGCTTCATCTTATGCCACAGTGACGACACTTTCGGGGGTGAGAAGCAGCCATGAGACAACACCGAGAGTGTTGTCCTAAGATGAAGTGCCTATGTAGCCAAAGGGTAGCACCAACAGCGCAGTACCAAGCATGGCAGCAATGCCGGGTGCGGTGTCTCATTCCATAGTGTCTACACTGCAACAAATTAGCAAGCAGTGTATCTGCACTGACTACGGTATCTCACGCCACAGTGTGGGCACTCCATGGCGGTAGCAAGAGCAGCGCACCAAGTGCGGCATCCTCACCTGTAGTGCCGATGCTGTCCAGCAGCACCAGCACAAGAGAAGCAGCGAACAGTGTATCTTCACAATCAGCTGCGCCTTACACAGCAGTGTCGACTCTACCGAGCGGCAGCAACAGCCGGGGGTGTCCCAAGCCACGGTGCCTATGTTGTCCAGCAGCAGCAGCAGCGTCGCATCAAAAGCGGCATCTAATGCTACATCACCTTACTCAGTAGTGCACACCAAACATCGCAGCAGCAGCAACGTTTTTAGCTGCGGTGTTGGTGCTGACCAGAGGCAGCAGCAGCAGTGCAACAGTGTGCAGCATAGCTCGCCATCTTCTGCATTCTACGGCTCAGTACTGAGTACCTGCCGCACCTGCATCGGTTGCAGCAGCAGCTGCTGCATCCTGATACGACCTATGCAGCTGCAAAAGAGGCAACTGGAATGCCTACCCCGCAAGAGCAGTTGCACCAGTAGCAGCACCAGCTGCTGCATCATGATGTGGCATTTCAAGCAACTACATTGCGCTCAGAAGCAGAAGAAGCAGCAGCCATACCAAAGCATTTGATATAGCTGCTGAAGCCACATTCTTTCCCTCTGCCCAGCGGTAGCAGCACCAGCATTAGCTACACCATCAGCAATTCCTGCACCGTGCTACATTCCTCTCAGTAGACGGTGAGGCGGTTGGGGTGTCCTGCCCATATTCGCAGCAGCACTAGAAGCCACTGCCACACCTACTTGGAGCGTGACATCAACAGGAGTATCAACCTTTTCTCCCGCACCCGTAGCAACAGAGGTGACATAAGACACTGCAGCATTGTGACTGCATGCTTCCATTCCTAGTGGCCAACATGGCTGTGCCACTAGATCCTAGCATTACCCCTGTTGACATGTATAAAGCCATGCGCACAGTAGCCACTCTCGTAGCCTACACTCCAATGACTCCACAGCAGACACCTGCAGCCCATGGAGACCTTGTATTAATCACAGTTCTTACAGCTGCACTGCTCTCTTTTGCATGCCTTGTTTTTAACTCCTCTTTTACAGACCTTCCACACTTTGCTGTGATGTTCAATTTTTCTTCATCTCGGTTAAACAGCTACTTTCGCAGCTGTACCCCAAGCAACCCATTTAAACGGGTTTTACAAGTGTTGGTTGTGCAACTGGGGCATCCACTTTGGCTGCTTACACCACTGATCTCCGCATGAGTGCTATTACGAGCATCTCCTGCCTGATTTCTGCTACCTTCTCTTTTGCCTCCACCTCCTCCACTGCTGCCATGCAATCTTTTATTGCAACGTTTGCAGTTGCCTTTTCTGCATCAGTAGCTACAACCCCTGTGTCTCATACCCATAGTTTCTCTGCTGCCATAGTGATTATACTTTGATCTGCATTCTCCGGTCTTCCCCAACCCCAATACCGCACCTGCCTGGGTATCCCCCACACCTCACACACTCCTTGCTGTTTCTTTCATGTTGAGTTTTGTGCCCAGCTCTGTGCCTGGTGTACTTCTCTCGTTGCCTTCGTTGATGTTGGGGTTGAGTACAGTGAAGCTTCTGGTGGATCTAAGATGTTGCAATTCTTCAATTTTCTTCGCCTATTGGGGCAGAAAAATGCCTTCTTTCTTTCACCAGTAATGGCTTTTAATTCGTGGTTGAGAATTCTTAGGCACACTAGAAATGGAACTTAAAACCAGAGGTATTGTCCATCAAACCACGGCACCCTGTACACCGCGGCAAGATGGGGTGTATGAGCGATGGCACAGAACTTTGGGCGATGCCCTACATTTCATACTAACAGAGTCTGGCTTGTCCTTTGGATTCTGGGAGGAAGTAGTCAAGTATGTCGCTTGGGTATGGAACATGATGCATCCAGTGCTCCTTCCCAGAGCTGTCACTCCCTGGGAAAGATGGTTCAAACAGAAGGTAGATCTATGCCCTGCACGGACGCGGGACACAATGGCCTGTGTGTGGTTTGCTGACGCACAATGTAATCATAAGCTGAGCCCACGTGGCAGGTGTTACGTCTTTGTCAGGGTCTCTCATGCGTCAAAAGCATGGACGTAGTGAGTCGAGATGTATCCTTCTTGAAACACATGCTTTACAAGGCGTTCAAGGGACTCAAGCACGCACCTGTGCTCACCGTTCCAGAGCAATACCCTGAGTATGCCAGTATTTCCATCTTTTTCCCCACCATGAAGACAAAGGTCCCACAGTCCTCAGGTGGACACAAGGTCACAGACCAGTGAACACAGGTCCCTACTGACTTGCTCACACCGAATGACCTAGCAAGTACAAGTGCAGACTCCTCAGGACCCCCACCTGGCCTGACCTCGGTACAAAACAATCCATTCCAGCCTGATCCGGTCCGTCGCTCACAACGGAAAGAGGCAAGAGTGGACTATAAACAGTTTTATCACAAATTGGGTTCCACACAATCCATGTCCATCCAGTCCAAGCATCTCACTGTTGAAGAGGCAAGGGGGCTCTCAAATGCAACAGAGTAGGAAAAGGCAATGGTAGATGAGCTGAACACACTCTTTGATCATGGAGTGTACAAACTGGTACCACTTCCCCTGGACGCAAAGTCATTGATATGAAGTGGGTGTTAAAAGTATAACAAAATGTACTCGGCCTGTTTGATAAGTACAAGGCCCGATTAGTGGCCAAGGGCTTCCATCAGATATCGGGGCAAGATTTCATTGACACTTCCGTTGCAGTGCACAAGTACACGTTCGGTCGGTCGCTGCTTGGGGTCGCAACACACGATGACTGGGAAACACATCAAACGGATGTCAAGAACACTTTCTTGAATGGTCCGCTAGAAGAGGAGATATACATGGAACAGCCACCAGGGTTCACAGATGGTACAAATAGAATGTGGGTCCTCTTGAAGGCACAACGTGGACTGAAATGAGCTCCACGGTGTTGGAACAAGGAGATCAGTCAAAAGCTGGAGGTTGGAGGGTTTTTATGGAGTCTGTCTGACCCCTCGTTTATCCGCTGGACGAGCGGTGTTCCAGTTGTCCTTCCTGTGTATTTTGATGATCGATTGATCCTTTCACCCTCTCTTTCTCTAACCCAAGAATCAAAAGCAGCCGTCACTGTAAACTACCGCATCAACAACCTAGGAGTGGCACCCATTTTTCTAGGCATGACCATCACTCGCAACAGAGCTGCACACACGCTGACTCTACACCAAGGTTAGTTCATAGTGTACTTGACAGAATGATTCTTTGACCTTGTGCAACATCTCCCCACACAACACTCACTGATGAGTCCAGACGTGTATGGACACCAACACCACTGAATACGAACCCGACACAGATCTTACACTATACAGACAGATCACAAGCAGTCTCACATCCCTTTCTTCTACCACCCGACCATGCATTTTCTCCGTAGTGGACATCCTGGCCCAATTCAGTTAGCATCCTTGCACTTCACATCACAAGGCCTTGCTGAAACTGCTACGTTATGTGCTTGACACTTCATACATGGGCCTCGTCTTCTTTCCTGACACTGGTCCCTTGCTTGATGGGAATTGTGACAGTGATTACGCATAGGACAGAAATGCACAGAGTCGGGAAGGGTATGTCTTTCGCCTTTGGGATACCACTGTCTCATGTTGCAGAACGAAACAGTCATGCGTGGCACATAGTGTGGCTGAAGTAAAATACATGGCATTGGGAAAAGCTGCTTGTGAAGCAACCTGGCTACAACGGTTGTTAGAAGAATTGGGAATGATTGTGGGGGCTGTGCCACTGTACAATTACAGCTCTGCTGCATGTTGTATCACGGAAAATGATGGTCCCTTACACCCACACACCAAGCACATAAGAATTGGGCATCACTTTGTTTGCAAGGCAGTGGAAGCAAGCGTGGTCCAAGTGTGCGAGCCGCCTCAAAGTGAGCAACTTACAGACTTACTCACTAAAGCCCTACCATCATCATCCCTCCTCTCTCAACTCACAATTCTCGATTGCATGCATGCGACACCCTCGGCCAAGGGGTAGTGATAAACCTCTGTGTATATATTTGTCCGTTCATTTCCTCAGGTGTGCAGTGCATGCAGATCCATCGGTCGGCGTCGATCTATGTTGATCGCAAAGACACGTGCTCGCCAAGCTCACTACATGGCGACGCCACATCTCTGTCTTACGCATGCCGCCGGCCGTCGACCCTTGCCTGTCCCCGTTGGAAAACGTACATGAGTCCTTGATGCTTTTGCAACATGTTCTACTTGATGTGGTAGAAGGCCTAGACTATTCCATCCTTTACTTTTTTTGTAGGTCCAAACTAGGTTTCCCTACGTGTGGCCTGTTTTGGCCGAACCTACGACCTTGCAGGAGCCTCCGTGAGGTTTTGTGGACTCCGGGTGAGTTTTCCCTCACGTCCTGTCATGTGCCGGCGGGCCTCACTCGCTGGCCGGTGGTTGAGACTCGATTAGCGAGTCTCACCCTGTAACAAGGGGCTACCTTGTTACTCGGACTGTTTTTGACCTAGGGTGTCCTAGACTTCATGGTTTGCTGAGACACTGGTTTCCTCGGATGCGCAATGAAACTCTCAATTTGGACTCGTCTTCTCCTCCCTATCTAGTAGGGAGGAGAAGACGAGTCCAAATTGAGAGTTTCATATAGGGTAATACATCATGCACGTATTCCTGTACATATACAAAAAAAAAAAATCTTCTCATCCCCTTGTCTTGATCTTGCTGATTTCATGGAGCCACTGCCTCATACCGAAAATTTTGGCCTTATTCACTAAGTGTTGCACAGTACGACAAACTTTTCTCTTTATATTTTCCCTTTGTCAAAGAGAAATGCAGGTGTTTTTTAGAGTCACCTTCCGGTTTTTTTAATCCCAAAGTATGTGTATCGAGTCCATCGCTCTTTACCCTCTCCAACAGGCTGGCATTTTCAATAGTGTCCACACTTTCCTTACTGAGCATGGTGCATCCCTGTCTCTACCTTTGAATCCATGTGTTGCTTGACCAAGTATGAAAGGGGGTCCTTCACTGCTACCTCCCTTGTCATGTCATCTCATTGGAGAATTGGTAAAACCGTTGTGCCAACCTCCACCTTCCACGGGTCTGAGATTGGCTTCCCAAGGACATCCGTGATGTCACCTTATGATCACATATGAAACCTGTGATGTCACCATAAGATGTCCCCTTATGATCACATGTGCACCTTTCTTGCGACGCTCCTCATGTCAAAAGCCTGGTGGTTCTAAGATCCAAAGTGTCATCATTTTGTCAAGTCGGTGTCATCCTCTTCTTCTTTGTCAAGCCTGGTGGTTCTACTGTTGTGTCTTTCTTTCGCCACAATATTGAACTTCTCGCCTCTCCTTCTTCCCTGGTCCTGCTTTTCGTTTTGGGTGAGATGTCCTGCATGTCTCAGCCTCCGATCAGGACCGCACATCAGTCTCCTTGCTTTCATCTGGCTCCACTACAGACTTTGTGCCCTTTTCACTCACTAATGTTTCCATCTAAAGTTCGGCATTTTGTCCTCCCCTTTTGAAGTTTCTCACCTTTCATTGGCAAGCCCATCCTCTAAGTCATTTGTGGGGGCTCCGTTGTTTCCTACCATGTTGTTGTCAATGCCAACTCTTTGCCCTTTTCTGCAACAATCTCATCAGAACCTGACCATCTTTCGCTCTTATTCTAAAAACATGGAGGGTGACTTTTTTTGCTTCAGTCCTTATCGAGTGCATCTAGAAAAAAATCACAACCATCTGGTGCTCAACCTTGCAACCCCATGGTTACACCTTGCCTCCCAATTCGCCCACCTCTTGCCAGGAGCCTTTCATCCCTCGGGCAAGCCAGGATAAAGATTAAACTCAACACGGCTCCTATGGCAATCCCTCATCTCTGACAAGTTACAAAGTGTAGTTTCCATATCCGTGTCAAGTAAGGTCATATAGTTATTGGCTGCCACCGTTGTAACCCTCCTTGGCTCTTAAACCCATGACTTTGAGTCAAGCACATAATGCAGCCGATGCTATCTTTTGGAAAAGCAAAGGAAGAAGAATTGAAGTGCATGTCATGCTCATGGCGTCCCAAATCTCGTCAACCTTCCCCCAGGCAGAGAGGTTGCTGTTGAAATGAAGTTATAGCGTGGCCTGACCACGTCCTAAGGTTCACAGCTCTTTTGGGCAGAAGAATGAGACAAAGCGTGTGCTTTTTGGCCCCCACGTGCTATGTGGTGACCAGAAAGCACCCAAAATTTGAAGAGTTGCGGACGATTTTGTGGTTGGATATTTGGACAAGGACCACATCAGCAGCAGAGGTATTCACAAGCTTTTCAATACATCAAACCATATAGTATTTGGACCACTGTAGCACCCTTTGTATGATTCAGAGTGCATCATTGTGTCATTGTTGCTGTCACAGCACCGTTATGAGCGACGGGCACCCCAAGCGCCCTGGACCTCAATGAAGCACCAGGCTGCAATTCTAAAGCACATATGGCTCCAATGAACCATGGAATATCACTGCTAGCATCTCCCAAGGGATGCCTCAGCCATGGTGTGTGTGGTTGGAGTCGAACTGGTCACCGCCGGATTGATTTTTCGGTCCGTACCAAGTCTACCGTTCAAACCCCGACGGCTAGCACCACCTCCCAACTTTGACGAACTCCCTGGATTCTGAGCTGATCTGTGTGATTCAACTTACAGCTGTTCCAACATGTACTCTAGTTCCTGAAACATCCATCTATGCATGCAAACTGCAGTCTACAAGGATCAAGAGCCATTGCCCTGAAAACACCAACTCTAGGACACGGCACAGGGTAGTACATAGCAATCTCCTCCTGGTACCTGCCATGTTGGATGTCATCCTGCTCACTTATGCTCATCTTCCACAGCGCTGTCGAGCCCATCATAGCCCGTAAGTACAAGGCCTGCCATGCTGATGACGCGCTGGTCTTTGGGATGCACCTTGGTCAAGAAATCCATAAGCATGTACATCCTACTACAATGTTATAGCACAAACTGACCCGTTTGGACCATGTCGCGCGTAGTGGTAGCGCACGCCAATGTGTTTTGTCCTCCTGTGCTCTGTCAGGTTATTATTCAGCAAGATGTAGCTGGTGTTGTTGTCTTGTACTACCTTAGGCTCCTGTTGCGGCGTGCCAAGCTCCTCAAATAGCCGGCGGAGCCACACCACCTCCTTGACCGCTTCGGCCAGCGTGATGTACTCCGCTTCCACTATGGAGGTGGACACAGTCTTTCCTTCTGCTACACGACGAGACCACTACACCTGCAAGGAATAACATGTAGCCGGAGGTGGACTTCCGCCCGTCAACGTCACTGGCGTAGTCTACATCTGTGTAGCAAACCAGATGCAAGGGGTCAGTCCTCCCCTTGCCGTCGAACCTCAGGCACGTGTGCGGCGTTGCCTGTAGGTAGCGGAGGATGCCCTTGAACGCCCTCCACTGCTGTGGCCTTGGATTGGCCACGCACCTGCTCACTTGGCCCAACGCGTAGGCCAGGTCTTGGCAAGTTGCGACCATGGCGTACATGAGGCTGTCCACTGCAAACTGGTACGGCACCCCCGCCATGTCATCCTGCTCTTTTTTTGTTTGTAGTAACACTTCCGTGCTCAGGTCACAGATAGTGGAGACCGGACTGCCAACAGGTTTGTAGTCCTCCAAGCCGTATCGCTTCAGCACTTCGGCCATGTACTTGGTCTTCCCCAACTTAATTGCATGATCCTCCGATTCCACGTTATGCTCACCCCAAGGTAGTACTCCAGCTACCCCATGTCGGACATCTGAAATCTTTCGCTCAGCTGCACCTTTATTTGCTATAGAGCCGGCAGATCCGAGGAGCACAATATCAGGTCATACACATAGAGTGCGATAATCTGATGGAGCTGGTTGTTGTACTGCACGTACACACTACAATCAGGTTCATAGCGTTTGAAGCCAAGATTCACCATGTAGCCATCCATCTGCTGGTACTAGCACCATAGCGACTGTTTTTGTCCGTACAAGTACTTGCGCCGTCTGCACACCTTGCCCTCTGGCATGTCCACTCCCTCGAACACCTCCATGAAGATCTCCTTGTCAAGGATGTTTTTCAGGAATATAGCTTTCACGTCCATTTGCTACAGCTCCATGTCTTTGGCATCTGCCACCATGAGGATCTCCTGGATGCTGATGAACTTTGTAGAAAGGGTGAACGTCTCTTCGTAGTGCTCTTCCTTGTGTTGTGCAAACCGCTTTTGCCACCAGTCATGCCTTGTACTTCTCCACTTTCTCTTTCTTGTTCCACTTCTTTTTGAAGATCCACTTGGAGCCAATGACCTTGCTGTCTTTGGGCCGGTCCACAAGCTCCCAAGTGTCTTTCTTGGCAGTGGATGCTAGCTCAGGCTTAGTACCTCTTGCACAGTTGTCAGCTGCTCTGCGGCTGCCATCATGCACCGTGCCATGCTGATCCAGCTGCCCATTGGTGCATCATCCCGTTTTACTGCGTTCCGCTGGCTCCGGCTATGTCGCGATGATTTTGATGACGTCGGCTGCTGATCTTGTTGTTGGTCCTAGACAACGCCGTTCACATGCTTGGCCTCCTCTGCTTTGACTGTTGCTTCCTGCATTGTGGCAGCACCTGCATTTTCCCCATAGGCTTGTTGTGCCCCAGTACCATCGCACTCCGAAGACGCGCTGTCGAGGTTGGCGTACGCCGGCTCCTCCTCATGGGTGAGGAGCTGGAGTTACTCCCCTTGCTTTGGAGAGTCCACCACACTGATGTCGTTATTGCTGCTGCTGTAGGTCTACTACTTGTCAAACTCGACTGTTCAGCTTCTCAAAACCTCCTCCTTTCTCACGTCGTAGAGCCGGTACTCCTTGTGCACGCACTCGTAGCCAAGGAAGAGGTATGGCTTGGCGCACGGGTCCAGTATTCTGTCGCGTCATTATGCAAACCAACGCAAGAGTTTTCTACCTGACTCATCGATGAAGGTGATGAATTAACGCACGCCGCCTTTTTTTGGCATTTTGAGTAGTCCACACACATCATTGAACATGACATCGAGTAGGTCCTGTACGTGATCGGAGTTCTCGTTGAACAGCTTGCTTTTCCCAAAATGCAAGGCTTACACTTTTCAAAGGAGACTGCATCTGGTACCAGTTCTGCTGCACCGGTGATGTCGAGTCTGAAGACCATGTCGCGCTTTGCCACCTCCTTCAGGATTGTGGGCAACAAATACCATAGCTACCGGTGCCATGGCTCCAGATCAGCTCCCCCTCCTCTGGCCAAGTTGACGGCGTGTTCTCGCGGATCTGCTCAGTCTAGTACTGTAGGAATCACCTTTGTCTGCACAATGTAGAGACAACCCTTACGTTTTGCCTCTAGCACGACTTTGTCATCGCTGTTCATATGCACCACGACGCCTGTCCTGCAAAAGAGCACCTCATACCCCTTGACCATCAAGCGACTAACACTTAGAACGTCAGACATGCCAGGGACATGCTATACATAATGGATGACACAAAACATCTTCTAATCGTTCACTTCCAACTCCACCTCAACATCTCCTTGGCCGGTCGCCAGCTTGACTTGGTCGTTGGCAGCCACCATCAACTTGGCAGACTTGGTGTAGTGGAAAAACCCCACCTTCCTGACTTGGGTATGTTCCTCGATGTCAGAATTTAGGCACCATTCGTTTGTCTCCTTGAGGTTGTGATTTTTGTGCTGTTGAGGAGCTCGTTGCCTTTGGGGTCCTTGCCGCCAGCCTTCTCTTCCCTTTTTGGGCTTGCCATGTGTCTTTCAGCATCAAACCTTATCGACATCTTCCCTTGCTTCCTTCACTCTCCTGGAATAATCAACATCACAGTTTTAGCACCGTCGTTCAAACGTAGAGAAACAAAATAGAGAGTGAGCACTATTCATGTCAAGCTACCAAAACCTATATAAAATATCCTCACCAATAAACATTCTCAAAGGGATGTGGATCTTACGTGCTAATGTTTAATGAAAAAAACTAGTCGAGTTTATGTTGTAGACGTAACTTTTAGCAAAAGGAATCCAGATTTTTATGTTGTACTCTCGAACAGTGAAGTTTTCCACATTCAGAGCTTCATTCCAAATTTTCACATTATGTGACATCGAGGAGCAAGCAATCGACGTATCCCCTAAACTCATTTATGGTGAATCACCTCTGAAAAATACACTCTTCATACAGTGTACATGTCAAATGTAAGCCTTTGGAAATTTCATGGTACCTTCATTGAAGTTACGTTACAATTCACTTTACTACGTATGTTTATACATATTAGCATTCATTTGTATGCCTTAACATGCGAAAGTTCTTGGAAGGCTGGTAATCAAAATGCAAAAACTCAACAGACACTATGATTTATTTTTCCACAAATCCATTTACAGTTCCCTTAAACAGACGTACATTTGTCCTTTGACCTTAAAAATGCTACCACTTTAAAGAATCAGAACGTTTATTCCTGGATGAGGAACTAGGTAGAGACACAATCGACACCGTGTTACTTATGGGGTTAAGGGTTTTTTTGTTTCTCTTTCCCGGGCTCCTGCTAGGCCCCGCGGTAGCGGGGCCCAACAGGTTCCCTTCTATCACAAAGGGGGATTTTGTATCCCCCACTCAAATCCCTCGCAAACCTTTTATCGATCGTCATATGTGTGGCAACGATCGACATCGTTGATCCTAGATCGTCGATTGTCATAGATCGGCGGTCGACGACGTTTTCCGCAACATTGTCTCCGAATACACTTTGTGTATTCTTCACGTGTCCGTTAGATACACTTACCATAGACAATCCCCCAATACACTTTACTCTTTTGGGGGGGGGGGGCTCCCCCTCCCACGTCCCCCTCCCCCCAAATAGGTAAAGTATACTAGGAGAGTGTATATGATGTGTGTATCTGACGGACATGTGAAAAATACACTAAGTGTATAGTACACTTAGTGTATTTAAGTAACGCTTGTGCAATACACAACCCAGCTACACAACCCCAATACACTCGTCGCTTCTGGGGGCGGGGGGAGATGGGGTCCTGACTATGTGGTTACCAATGTGCAATATGCTCTCCGCACATATGGATGTCATCGACTAGTCGACGGTCGTCGATTGTCGATTGTCACAGATCGACGGCCGGGGAGTGTTTTCTGACATCTTCTCAAAATACACCAATTGTATATTACACTTAGTTTATTCAAGTAAAGGTTATGGAATACACAACCCAGCTACACAACCCCAATGCACTCGTCGCTTCCGAGGGGGGGGGGATGGGGTCCCGACTATGTGGTTACCAATGTGCAATATAGTTTGCGCACATATGGATGTCATCGACTAGTCGACAGTCGTCGATCGTCGATCATCATCTACGTATAGACGATCGAATCGTACATCGTCGATCTTCGATCGTCACACATCGACGGTCGACGAGTATTTTTTAACATCTTCTCAAAATACACTTTGTGTATTTTTCACGTGTCCGTCAGATACACTTACCATAAACACTCGCCCAATACACTTTACCCTTTTGGGAGGGGGGAGATCTCCGGCTCCCATGTTGCCCCCCCCCCCCAAACAGGTAAAGTGTATTAGGAGAGTGCATATGATGTGTGTATCCAATGGACTTGTAAAGAATACACCAAGTGTATAGTACACTTAGTGTATTCAAGTAACGGTTGTGCAATACACAACCCAGATCCACAACCCTAATACACTTGTTGCTTCTGGGGGGGGAGAGATGCCGCCGACGAAGAAACACTGCAACAATTGTGGAAGTACGCTCGTTATAAAGCTTCTTTTGTTTTGTATCCTACAGTTATGAAAGTAAACACCCACTTTACAAAGGTAACCAATCAGAAAGTATGAAGACATATGTATGTCTACTATACATCAAGACCGGAATATCATGTTATTCCTTTTTCCCTAGCTAAACAATTACATTATTTTTCCAAGGCACAGGTATCATATACATAGCTTTCCAAGTGAACTGAATATGACTACCTCTCTATCCAACTTCATGGAAGTTTCCTTTTAGTAGGTACCTAGTACATTAAATGTGCCGTGTATTAAAGGCCCTCGATTAACCATACCTCCCTAAACTCCTCGAAAGCAATCTTAATGAAACCATCTATGTCATTCCTACAGATAATTACTATCATCCCTTTCTTTTTTTTGTTGTGTGTGTCACTAGGCAATCACCTTGAGACTATCATGCAGATACTTGAAATAATCTCGTCAGTCATCGCTTTCATCCATATCTATCTAAAGTAAGCCTTTTCCTTTGCAGGTATGAATCCGGCTGTTACATCCTTGTACACATTGATGACATATCAAGGAAGAAATTATGCAACAGTTCCAAATGAAGGACCTCCATGAACTCACACAACACCTCTGCACGGAGGTGCTTCATGATCATTAAACCCGTATCGACTCCATCTTTACCCACTTTGGCCATAAAGCATGCAAAGGCATGTCAAAGGATGTAAAGGCATGCAAATAGTAGTCTATCATAAAAGAAATCTCCTCCAAACCATACCTTGAATTTGTTGACTCCATCATGCTTGCAATGGTATGCACTCGTCCGGACCTTGCGCACACACTCAGTGTTCTCTCGCTTTTCACTCAAGGAAGGATTTCATAAATCTATTTGAAGGCTACCAACACAGTCCTTTGATCATTCCAAGTGATGACGAGCTACGGGATCCACAATCGTTGGTTACCAATCTTTGTCTTGGAAATATGATCAACCTGATCACCCTAGGCTATGCCTCACACCTTGGTGCATGCCTCATACAGTTGGCACTCACTCCTCTGTTTTCTCTTTCTTGTCTGGTGAAGCATAATATGCTTGCACCATGGCTAGACAAGAGGCAGAATGGCAAAGCCACCTTCTCCTCAAACTTGGACATCCACAATCTACACCACTCCTAGGGTGTGATGATCCATTTTTTCTTCATCCCTAAGATTGTACAAGCTGGTTAACCTGTTGTTTTCATGTTTCTTAAGATTAAAACATCAGCAACACCTTAACCAAGGCATTAATTTGCAAAAAAATATCAGATAGAAATGACACAACCTGGACTCCTTGTCCGTGAAGGGGTTGTTTGAAGCCTGTAGGGATTATCAAGAGTCTCAAGTAGATCTTCTTTGTAAACAGAAGTCCAGTTCAGCTAGATATGCTATCTGACTTGTCCATTACTTGAGTTACATTGAACTGCACAGGTGACAGTTTACACATTGTACTTGTGTGCATAGGTGACAGACTAGTCCTCATCTTGTCTCTGTCAAGAAAACTGGAACATTGATGGGCGAAAGCACACTTAGACACAAGATTAGTTAGCATACACTTGTATACATACATCACATGGAGAAGTATGTACAAGGATCTGGATCCACACAGCTCACTCACGCTTAGTCTGGAAACCAGACGCGTAGTAGTAGTAGGTGTTGTAGCTGTACAAGCTGAGTAACGCACCAAGTGCTGGAGACAGGACTTGGGTGTAACTTGAACCACAGGGCATCCGCCCTGGATGCCTTCTCATTGAGGAACCTCAGTGACGATGTATGATGTACACTGTACAAGGTCCAAGTGCTGGAGGCAACACTTGGATATCTGGAGCTGGGAGTGTTTGAAGGACGGCTGCTTGGGTTGACAACTGAAGGCATGCTGAACTGAGTCAACTGGTCGCCCTTAAGTAGGCCTGGAAGTCCTTCTCACATGAACCTTGTCCAGGGAGTTGTAGGGAGTTACATAACTACTTGGGTGGTTGCATAACCACCCAGGCCAGCTGAAGGTTCACTTGGAAGTTGTAGGGTCACCTGGAAGCTGAAGGGTCACTAGCAGCTGAAGGGTCACTTAGAGGTTGAATGGGTCACTAGTAGCTTGAAGGGTCACCTCGAGGTTGAAGATGTACTGGAAGATGAAGGGTCACTGGCCAGTGAATAGATATGAGCCCATTGACTTGGAGCAGAATTCCCCAAGTTTTTTAGGACACCTAGAAGAAGATTTAAGTAGAACCCGGCCGCTGAAACTGGTATTTCTCAACAGTCTCAATAACTTCAGCCCACCTGGGCTCATTCGATGATGGATCATACATTTTTTTTTCCTTGTTTCAGTCAATCTTCTGTGCAGTTGCTTACAAAGTCCTCCACTCAATCTCCTACATCACCCCTTGCGTCCATCTCAGAGTCCACTGGTCCATCTGTCTACAATCATTGGAGGAGGTTGTGTCCCTTGGCCTCATAATCAGATGGAACACCCCTTGATGGTTGACCTTCTCAGTCCAAGTGCCTCACTAGTTCCTGAGCAAGTACTCATTTTGTCAAGCATGTCATTTTCTTCTCAGTTCCCCCCACAGGACCCAATGCTCGCATTTTTTTTGTCAGTAGTATGTATCTTGAAATAGCCCTTGGTTACTCTCTCAGTGCCTAGAAATTCCACAACGCCATAGACTCATCTGTCTCTGGCTATGCTAAAATTGTTTTGCCGCCAACAGACCATACCCACTTACAAAAGAGCCGACCTCTGTCCGTGAGGCTAGTGATGCTGCTAACTCCTCCCTTTGGGAGAAGTCAACATAGGATGAGCTAGTGGCACTACGTGAGCATGATATCTTTAATCTCGTTGACCTACCATCTCTAGTTTGGGTAGACCATTGGAAGCTAAAGCCAGATGACTATGCTGACCAATACAAGGCAAGCCAAATCACAAAGAATTACTTTGTACGATGTTTGGAGCAGATTTCAATCAGAATTTCACACCAACTGAAGTTCATACCACTGGTCCAGACCTTCTTCATTTGATTTCTCACCATGATTAGGAGCTTGAGCAGATGGACGTAGAAAAAAAAAAAACTTCCACAAGTAGTTGGACGAGGAGATCTATATCATCTTACCCCCAGGATTTCTCACTGCACTAAAAAGGTCTTTCATATTCACAAGGGCTTGTAGCATTCTCCACACTATTGGAAGATGGAAACCATTGCCACATCAGGAAAAAGGGAGGTATCACCACATGACATTGGTCCACACAGTTCTCTTGTCCACCATTGGCCCCAATTGGGACCATTCTAGTCTATGTTGAAGATCTCCCCATTGCCTGTTGGAATCCCTCTCAAAGCCAATTGGCCAATTTCCTGCTGTACTATTCATAGAGATGAAGGACCTTGACCTGGCTTGATCATCTCTTGGAAAGGAACTGGATCATTGCCGCTCATTGCATGCCCACCATGATGAACGTGTGTCCAAAGGGGGCATTTTGCCTGCTAGTTGCTTCAACACCCTTCGCTTTGTCGACCATCACCTCAGTAAGTAACAAGCGTCTAAGTCACTCAATATGTCAATGGTGGGGGACCCCATCGCACACTCACCAATTTTGATAACTCCATCGCATTCTCTCTCTCTCTCTCTCTCTCTCTCTCTCTCTCTCTCGCTCGCTCTCTCTCTCTCAAAATTCTCAATGCATGTGAATAGATTGCATACCCACGTTCACTTTCATGATCTCGAGGATTGTAGTCTCTGTGCTTCATCTATTGTAAACAGTATGAGGTTAGGTAGTTCATGGTTGCCCTTCCTGATTTCTTCTTGTTGATTGAGCTCTCTGGCATCGACTGCTCCTGGTTGATACCATGAGAAAGGACTAAATCATGGAGGTGGCAACAATCTCTCTGCACATTCCTTCAGTTTTAAATGACAAGCATGATCCTGCTCATTTAAATGTTTTGCTCATTGAACCTCCTTAGCTCTCTCCCCCACCCGCTTCCCTTATCGTGACCAACAATTTTGTCTTTCCTTTGCATCCTCTCTTTGGTAGAAACAGCCGAACCGTTGTTTATGTAGTATCCTTAAGGAAACCAAGTGTGACATTGGAGGTTGTCCTAGTCCTCCCTGCCCTGGTCAATAACAACCATGGAAGGAAAGTGATGGATCAGTATGACACATGTGTGCGCATTGAATTTTACTGTAAGATGTCTCCCTAAACGTTTTGGAACCATGAAGCTAATGTACACTTCGTCATTGAAGTCTCCCCTCCCCCCCCCCCCCCCCCCCCCCCCCTCTCAAAGAAACACGCTCTTTTTTAATCTTTTGTGTCAGTCTGGTTTATGTGGATTGAATTGAAGTAAAATTTTCCCACATATTAAAAAGAACATATGGCACCATGTCATGCACCATTAAACTTCATGCTATCAAAACTATCACTTCATTAATTCATTTTGAATCCTTATACCTATATTTGAATTATATAAAATCTAATGATAATCTTTATACATGAATTCACACCTTTGTATCCCCAATTTTGCGTTACTTAAGGTGTTTGGTTGCCGTTATGAGAAATAATAAGGAAGCGGTTCTGACGTATGAGACAAAAATAATAATTTTGTTTTTCAATATCCAGATAAAAACTCAATATTCTGTTTTCTTCTCCCATCGACATGGGGACATTGTCCTGATAAACTGGGCACACTGACAGAAAGCAATAGGTCACAAAGAAAGCCGAAAAGCACATCTTTCAGATGCACCTGTTCGACAGCTGGAAAAGGAAAAATCCACAGCGATGTCCTTTCGCTGGGACAGCCATGCGTCGCAGTCGCCGACGTGGCAGCCGCGCTGTCAACGTCTGGCGTGCCGCCCGATGGCGTCGCGTTCAAATCCCTTCCTCGCCCTTCCCTCGCGTGTCTCGAGATCGCCTGGAGGAGGGAAGGGCAGAGCGTTGCGAGTGTGGCTCTCGGAGCGTGCGACTACGATCTCCGCGAGGCGACGACTTCGATGCGATGGGTCACTTTCGATGCCAAGCGCCAGCGATGGCCGTCCGTCCGTGTAGGTGTGGGTGTGCGCCGAGCGAAGCGGTGTGCGATGCGCAGAGCGGAGGCGCCAGGCTGCTTGGCGTCGTTTGTGACGGGACGTGTGACGCGTTGGTTTGCGATGCGGATGTGCGATGGGTGAGTGGGGGTGTGGGTTTGGAAC
>SZWC01006220.1:9424-20103 GCA_023375785.1 Penium margaritaceum
CGTGGTACACACAGATGTGTGTGGACCGCTTGAGAGCTCCATCGGCGGAGCTCGCTACTTCCTCACCTTCATCGATGACCACAGCCGGAAACTCTACCTCTACCCAATGAAGCGGAAGAGCGAGGTCCTTGCGTGCATGCAGGAGTTTGTGGCAGATGTGGAGCGGCAAACAGAGTTGAAGGTGAAGGCGTTCCGGAGTGACAACGGCAGTGAATATGCGGGGTGCCTTGGGTGGATGAAGAGCAAGGGGATTCAGTGGCAGAAAACAACTCCACACTTCCCACAACAGAATGGCGTCGCAGAGAGAGCGAATCGCACAATCCTTAACATGGTGTGATCCATGTTGAGCGATGCCGGCCTTACACAATGGTATTGGACGGAGGCGGCAAGGATAGCAGCGTACATCATGAATCTCACGCTGACAAAGCCCTTGAAGGGCAAGGAGAGCAAGGCGTGGAAGACGCCACAAGAGGTATGGAGCGGGAGGAAGACGACGGTGGGTCACCTCCGCACGTTTGGTTGTGTTGCACATGCAATAGTGCAGGCACGTGAGGGACGGAGCAAGCTGGACCTGCGTATCCGCTGGTGTTTTTTCTTGGATACGAGAGCGAAAGCAAGGCGTACCGGCTCTTTGACCCAAGGAGGTAGCAGATTGTGTGAAGTCGCGACGTCACGTTCAACGAGAAAAGCAATTGGACAGATGAGGCAGGTCTCTCTAAAAGGGGGAATTGGCTGCCACTACTTGAGGGGGAGATGCCGGAGGACGTGAATGAGGGTGACGTCCTTGCAGCAGCACCAGCCTAAGAGGATCGCCCGAGGGATAGGCGACCGGCAGAATTTGTTCCAGCCAGTTCGAATGAAGAATCCGAAGCACCAGAGATGGACGTGGAGGCGGGGAGTCGACCGATGTCTCCAAGGTCTCCAAGAGAGGGGGAGCAGGCGCTTGGAGAGGATGGCGCTGAAAGGGGACAGCAACAAGAACAATCGCCTCAACAGCCCCGCACGAGCAACCGTGTGCGAAGAAGGACAAAAAGATATGATGCCGACAAGGGCATTCTAACTGGGTTCGCGCAAGAGGAGCCTCAAGGAGGCACTCCACAAGAAGGATGGGGCTGAGTGGGAGGGAGCAATAAAGTATGAGCACACCTCCCATGAGGAGAAAGGCTCTTCAGTTGCAGGTTGAGCATGCATGACTGCCATGGATGATGCGCAAGGGGGAGAATGTTGGAGTGATGCTCCTCACCATGGCAGGAGTGACTCCAAAAAGGAACACCAAAACGACAAGCCAAGGTGGCTTACTGGTTAATGGTGTCCACCTCTAGAGGCAGGGGCCCGGCTTCAAGTTCTACAAGATGAAATTCTACCCTGCCTCAAGGGAGGTGGAATATAGATGCCAGGAAGCTAGCTCAACCTCTAGAGTTCCTCTTTGAGTTTTTAGAAGGTCATGTGAGGGTCCAGGAAGGTGGCACACCTTCTAGAAGGGATGACTTGTCTTATAAGGCATCTACAGGTGTCTTGGTCTTTTGGACACCTTCCCTCCTACTAGAAGCAAGCTGAGGAATCTAGGAAAGGGCAGAAGCTTCTAGAGGAGGGAAGGGATGACTTCCTAGGTGGGGCAAAGGACAGCCTACCAATAGACACTCTAGAAGCCATAGAATCTACTAGGAAGCTTCAAATCTGGCATGCTTTGGTGTTCTGGAAAGCTTAGATCAGTGGCCATAAAATTCCACTGCTTGTGAGCCTTGATCAAGTATTCATTCCCAGTCCATTGAGGCCAAAACTATTGCCTCACTCTCTGACCAGTTTTCTGCCATCCTTGGAACCAGTTGCCTCCACAGTTTCAGTCTCTCCAAAAAACAATTGGTGGTGTCAACCAGCCACTGCTAGGGACCCTCCAGGGTGCACACTCACCCTCAAGCCAACACGAGGGACAGGTCTTTGGCAAATCGAGTGGATAGGTTCTACACATAGGCAACCTGGTGGACGTGCAGGATGCCCTGGGAGCGATCATGCTCGAGCTCAATGCCCATGAAGACCCGGGCAGACCCGAGATCCTTCATCTGGTAGGCGGTGTGCAGCATGTCCTTGACACGCGAGATAGCGGCCATGTCCGGTGACGCAATGAGGAGATCATTGACGTAGACCAGAACAGCAGCGAAGGTCTGTCCTCGCGGGCTGACAAACATTGCGAGGTCAGCGGTGCTATGCAGGAGGCCACCGCGGAGCAGCGTGCTGCTAATCTCCTTGTTCCAGCACCGGGGCGATTGCTTTAGACCATGGAGGGCCTTCCGTAGCCGCCAGACTCTCCCAGTGCCGTCATTGAAGCCTTAGAGTTGCACCATGTAGAGCTCCTCACCCTCTAGCGAGCCATGGAAGAAAGTGTTGCTCACGTCCATCTGATGCAGCTCCCACCCATGCTGGGAAACCAGGCTGAAGAGCCCTCGGCTAGTGGACAACCGGCCAACTGGGACAAAGATCTGGCCGTAATCAGCCCCGGGGACCTGAGCAAATCCCTTGGCTGTGAGGCGGGCCTTGTACTAGTCCAAGGACCCGTCCGACTTCCATTTGCGCCAGAAGACCCACTTGGCACCGATGGCCTTCCGACCTGGAGAGAGGTCAACGAGGTCATACACGTGGTGCTACCGGATAGCAACGAGCTCATCGGCACATGCAGCATCCGAGTGTGCAGCCTCAGGAGAGGCTCGAGCCTCGCATAGGGTGGTTGGGTCCACCGGGCGTGCTATGGAGCGGACTGAGAGAGCATATGCATCTCGAGCTCTAGGTGGGAGACGCGCGAGTGTAGCCATGCCGGCATGCCGATGCTCGTGATGGAGCATGGCATAGCCCAGTGCGGAGCCTGGGAGAAGGTCTATAATGATGGCCGAAGTGGTCAGGCCGAGGGCCTTGGTGCTAGGGTCCCCACTCATGACCATAGGAGTGGAGGAGACACGTGGAGTGACAGGGGGCCAAGGTGCCATAGGGTGCGTTGCGACGGTCTGCGCGCTCACTGATGCCCTGGGTCAGAGGCTGCCACCTGGGCCACGCATGTAGCACGGTAGGCCAGGAGATGGTACCGTGTTGGATGGGCTAACGAAGGCGGACGGGGCTGCTGGCATGCAGGGACTAGCGGACGTGACCGGGGCTACCATCTCGGAGGGGCCAATAGGCGCGACTGGGGTTGCCGACCCGGAGGGGCCAACGGGCGCGACTTGGGCTACCGGCCCAGAGGGGCCAACGGGCGCGACTGGGGCTCCTGGTACGGAGGGACCATTAGGCGCGACTGGGGTTGCCGGCCCGATGGGGCCATCGGGCAGGACAGGAGCTACCGGCCTAGAGGGGCCAACGGGCACGACTTGGGCTGCTAGTACGGAGGGACCAGCGGACACGACTGGGGCTGCCGGCCCAAAGGGGCCAGCGGGTGTGACTGGGAATGCTGGCCCAGAGGGGCCAGCGGGCGCGAATGGGGCCTCTGGCCCGGAGGGACCAGTGGGAGCGACTGGGGTTGTCAGCCAGGAGGGGTCAAGGGACGCGACTGGGACTACCGGCTCAGAGGGACAAAGTGATGTGCCACCGAGAAGCGGCAGGACGGAGGACAAACTCACCACTCCCCCACGCGATAGGAGGGACACCAACGAGCCGGAGCAAACTAGATTGCGGGGAAATAACTCCTCAAAGAAGACGGCATCGCGAGACTCGATGATGTAGTGCCGAGATGGATTCCAGAAGTGCCAAGCCTTGGACTGACGATTCTGCAAGGTATAAGGACGTCCGTAGGGAGCTAGCTTGCTGCCCTGTTGCAGGGCTGGTAGCCACACAATGGCCACGCAGCCCCAAACACGAGCCGGGTGGAGGTCATCGCATTGACCGCACCAGTGCTAGTATGGCGTGGACCGGCGGGGAAGGGGTCCATGGGGAATCTGGTTCCACACCCACGTCATGTAGGACATGTCTTCAAATTAGAAGCTATTGGAGAGGCCAGATTCAACCTGCATGGTGCGAACGGCGTCGGCCATGGTACGGTTCCACCGCTCGAAGACGGCATTCTGGGCAAGCATGTAGGGTGCGCACGTCTAGTGGTGGATGCTGTGGGAGAGAGAAAGGTCGTGGTCTCACCCATGTACTCACCACCGCGATCGGAGTGAAAGCGGTGAAGAGATCGACCACACTCGTGCACCGCAAGGATAAGTCAGTCCTGCATGGCACGAGAGACATCGCTCTTCTACCAAAAGTAGAAGACCCAGTAGTAGCGAGAGTAGTCGTTAGTGAGGGTGAGAATATATCGGCCACACTCTCCGACGGACTCAGTAGGGAGAGGACCCATGACATCGGAATGTACTAGGTCTAGATGGACGGACGCACGGGAGGAGGACTGAGGCTATGTGGACCGGTACATCTTGGCCTGAGCGCAATCAATGCACTCCGTGGGACACGACCATGGGACAGTGTCTGGGTCAAGGCCCTTGGCCAGCTGGGTGCTCAGCATGCTATCTACTAGGGCAGAGTGGACGTGGCAAAGGCGGCAGTGTAAGAGGCGGGTGTGCTGCGCACAGAGCATGCTGGTGAAAAACACATGGCTAGTGGCGGCTGACGGGGAGGGGACAAAAGTAGAGGAGGAAAGACGAGGGACATGCCACAGGTTGCCACGGGCGGTGGCGTGCAGAATGACAAGACCGGACGGACTCAACGACATAGTGCCAATACCACGAGAGTGCACAACGTCCATGCTCATGCGGTCAAGGGCAGTAACGGACAGAAGGCAGAGCTCAAGACCTGGGACTAAGGCTGCACACCGAATCCGATTCGCGAATCTCATCCTGGATTCGGATTCGTGAGACCGAATCCAACCCTGGATCCGGATTCGCGGATCCGAGACCCGGATTCACGAATCCACCCGGATTTGTGAATCTATCCGAATCCAAAGAGAGTGTCTCGCTAACTGTAGTTAGCAAGACTCATCAACTTTGGTCCGGTACATATGGTTGTTATATGTGGGGCGTTCCTTACATAGGTTATTCATACTGAATATCGTCAAGGATGTGGGTCAAGGCAGTAACAAAACTGTATGTACTCGCACTGCTGGCACATTGAAATCACGACATGTGGCGACTTCCACGTATTGTTTTGCTTATTTGTTTGCAGGCTGAAAACAGACATATGGCCAGCAAAATTGCTTGGCGGACTCCACCGCGAACAAAGATGGCGGACTTGTCTAGCGGCTAACCTCGCATATGACCTGGAGGCTGGATTCCGAGCGCAGCTGATAGGCTTGGTGCCAGGCCCAATTGTGCAAACCTCCATCTTCCAAGCCTGGCTAGCTCTCACGGGCGTGCAGGTGCTTGACAACTGTCCATACAAAAACATCACCTCGAAATGCAAGCGATTCTCTGATGGTTTGAGATTATCACAGCCACGTGTCATGCTGAGTCAGGAATTCCTGCACACGCACGACTGGAGCCCAGCCGGCTCTAGCGGCGGCCGATGGTTGTTCGGAGTTTCAAAACTTTGAAACTCCGTATCACTGCTCTGAGACTCTCGGATTGTGCTGCATGCCCGATGGCGGACGTGAACCCCAATGTCGAAGAATTTTCCTGTCTGCCCCATCCCCTCACCCCCCCCCTAAGATTCGATAGCGGATTCCCGAATCCCAAACAAGACCAGCCCCAGGATCCGGATTCGTGAATCCGAATCCAGATTCGGGATTCGTGAACCAGATTCACGAATCCTAGGATTCGTGTGCAGCCTTACCTGGGACGAAGAGGACATCGGTCACGAAGACATCATCGGCAGGACCACGAGAACAAACGANAGACTCTCGGATTGTGCTGCATGCCCGATGGCGGACGTGAACCCCAATGTCGAAGAATTTTCCTGTCTGCCCCATCCCCTCACCCCCCCCCTAAGATTCGATAGCGGATTCCCGAATCCCAAACAAGACCAGCCCCAGGATCCGGATTCGTGAATCCGAATCCAGATTCGGGATTCGTGAACCAGATTCACGAATCCTAGGATTCGTGTGCAGCCTTACCTGGGACGAAGAGGACATCGGTCACGAAGACATCATCGGCAGGACCACGAGAACAAACGAAGCTGATGTCACGGACAGGTAACACCTGTCTGGAGCTCGTCTGGACACCAGACACATTGCCAACAGGTCGAAGCACACTAAAGGCCTCACGAGAGGCCGTCATGTGATGCATGGCCCCAGAGTCAATGATCCAGGTCTCGGCAAGTTCTTGGACCAAATCGCGAGATTGCTAACAGTCACATAGCAGCAAGCAAGAGACACGAATGAGGTAGAAGGGGGTGCGAACCGAGACTGCAAATCATCAAGCCACGCAATTTTGTCATGGAAGGGGGCAGAGGGGACCACGGAAGATGACGAGACAGACGAAGGAGCAAGACACGACCTTAGCTCATTCTCAGTCATGTAGGGTAGGACAAACGAGCAAGAGATGACGTAACTCGTACTTCCCTAGGGGGGAGGGCGAGGCAGGCCGAGCTAGAGCGCAATGAACTACTTCACCTGACGCTCACTGGTGGACGGCCCGAGAGTGTAGACTGAGTGCGGAGTGACAGCGCCTGAGCCCGGATAGGATGAGAAATGCACCGATGAAGGGAACGGAGGCATCGAGGGCTACGGATGATGCTGTTGCGGAGCTGGCATTGGCGGGATCGGTGTGGCTGTCGGAGGAATGGAGCTACTGGACGGGGTCAAGGCGTGGGGACCGAGGACAGCTACGGCGGCACAGGCAAGACGGCGCTCTTGCTGGCAATGCATGGTGGCGATGACGCGTGCTTCGTCCATCGGTACCAGGCATGTAAACCATCCATGCCCTGCCCGGCCACAGAGGTGGCATACTGAGCCACCGCCGCTGGACCCAGTCGACTGCTGCTCCTGGTGCTGCTACTGGCCCTAGCCCTTCTTGCCCCAACGCTTCTTCTTCCACAACAACGAGGAGATGGTGGAGGTAGATGCTGTGAGGGAAGTGACGACCATGGAAGCAACGGTAGGGGAGGCGAGGGCCTCTGTGTGCTAGAGGCAGGACTCTAGACGAGCTTCCTCAATCCTAAAAAAGAGCTCATATGTCTAGGGCATGAGGGTGCCCTAGGCTGCCATGTGGAGAGGACATCTTGGGAGTAGTGGATGAAGACATCTACGTACGCTTTGCTGGCACTGCGCTTGATGGTGAGGAGCGCGACCAGAGGCGGTGGAGCACATTTGCTTAGGCGATGGAGGATTTCCTCACCTCGCTACTAGTAAGCGGTAATTGTCTCGGTCTCTCCCATGTACAGGGAGTTGAACGCTCGTCGTAGACTGCTGGTCTCACCCTCGCTCGATAGGCGATGGGGACGGGTGAGGACGTGCCATGCAGCTGTAGGGTCTGGGGTCCCGCCAGCGTTGAAGTCACCAAGGAAGGGCTCTAGGACTAGGCGGGAGGCCGGAGGAGCAACGAGGACAAGGGCGCGTACGGCACGACCAGCATCATACACCTGGTCGGCCTGGGTGGAGTCGTACAGAAGGGTGTGGTATGCCCACAAGCCCTCACCCTGTGTACAAATGCGGAAGCTGAGATCCCAACTTTGGAACTACTCGCCAGCCTGAAGCGGCGAGGGCAGCGTCTCAAAGTCCTTTGGCGTGCGGCCGGCGCCCAGAGTGGGGCCAGGGATAAAGGTCACTCCCTGCCGTTGGCGCTGAGTCTACTGCTACGCCACGTAATGCATGGCAGCGGACTCAGTGGGGCTCGCGTGCCTAAGAGGAATGAAAAGCGGCTAGGCAACGGTGTGAGTCTCTGAGGCCAATGGCTACAGTGCTACAAGCTACTGCGTCAGGACGGCAAGCTGTTGCTCAATGGCAGCCAGGGGGTCGAAGGCACCGGTGACGAAACCTATGGACTGGTGTTGCTACTACTGCCGCTGCAACTATTGTTGTTGCTGGTGTTGTTGTTGCTGCTGCTACTGCTGTTGTTGCTGCTACTGCGATTACTGCTGCTGCTGCTATAACTGTTGCAGCTCCTGCAAGAAAGGGAAGCTGGGGGTCCCCCCAACAGAGGATTACCCCTCCCCACTAGGGCTGTGAGCCATGGTGGGTTGTGTTGCCCCTTTGTTTCCCCCATTTTTTTCCTTCTATGCTACTAATGTCAGCAGTGATGTCAGCCTAGAACGGTTGACGTCAGCAACTACTATTGTGTTATCTATAGCGCTACAATTGTAGAGTTTCTTCCCTCCCCCCACTTCCCGTTTTTTTTCTCTTTCGTGTTGATGATGTCAGTAGTGACATCAGTAGTGATATCAGCAGAATAGTGCTGACGTCAGCAGTAGACTATTGATGTCAACATCGGCCATTGCTGGAGCCGCTGCTACGTGGCTGCAGCGGCTGCTGCTGATTTTGCTCGTCTGCTGTTGTAGCAGCTGCTACGGCTGCTGCTACTACTACGACAGCTGCAGTTGTTGGTGCAACTACGGCTACTGCCACTGTTGTAGGTGCTGCTGCTACATCATCTGCTAGTACTACTATAATTGCTACTACTGCGGCTGTTGTTGGAGCAGCAACTGTTGCTATTGCTATAGCTGTTGTTGCAACAAAACCTGCACCTACTACTGCTGTTGCTGCTGCTGCTGCTAAGCTGCTACATGCTGCGGCAGCTATTGTGGCTACTGGAGCAGCTATGGCGGCTACTGCTGTCGCGATAAGGTTGCTGGTAGGGGAGGGGGTTTCCTTTTTGTTTTTTTCTCTTTTCCATTTGTCAAAGCGAGCTTTGCTAATCGCTGTGGGTAGCGGGTTGCGAACAGCAAGCTCGCTGCTCACTATTGGCAGTCCGCTACTTGTTGCAAACAGTGGGCTCACTGCTTGCTGCCCGTTACTCGCGGCGACCAACGGGCTGCGAGCAGTTGCAGCTGCTGCTGGCTGCTGCCGGCTACTGCTCGCTGCTACTGCTACTACACCCGGCTATTGCTACTACTCGCTGCTGCGGCTGCTACGGCCTGTTGCTGCTATTGCTCGCTGCTACTATTGTTCCTCGCTTATGTTGCTGTTGCTGCTGCGAGCTATTGCTGCTGGCCGCCGCTATTGCTTGCTATTGCTTGCTGCTGCGAGCTGTTGCTGTTGCGAGCTGCTCTGAGCTGCTGCTGCTGCCGGCCGCTACTGCTGCACTTATCTCCTGCTGGCTACTGCTGCCACTGCTCTCTGCTACTGCCAGTCGCTACTGCTGCTATAGGCTACTGCTACAAACTACTGCTGCTGCTCGCTACTGCCAGTCACTACACTTGGATGACGTTGTCGTGTGTGTCGTCGCCTACAGGTGCCGGACGCGGCCTGCCGCTCACCTCCTTGCGTCACGCGTGGAGGTCAGTGCTTCCAGAAAAATCCGCCAGCATTTCCCCTGGCTTAGTGGCCGTAGAAAAGAATCTGACCCCGCCACCAGGTGGGTCAATGCTGCCAAAAAAAATCTGGCAGCATTTCCCCTGCACTGGCGCGTATAGGGGTCTGGCGACGTTGTCTGGCACCTGTACGCTAGTCTTTTGTTGTTGCTCCTACACTCTAGCTCTGATACCAAGCTAGAAATGCTAGGCAGCAGGTTGGGGTAGTAGCGTTGTTGATGCAGCGTGCGGGCTTCCACGCTCGTTGCTTAGTCTGCTGCCCCCTCAGTCTACCGCTTTAGAGTCCAAGTCTGGAAGCTCTGGGTTTGTTACTCACAAACGCGCGCGCCAGTGTTAGCACTTGCAAGCAGGTGAAAATTGAAAGTGGTTTATTAGGAATGAAGAATTAACAAGGGCAGACCCCTCCAAGTTCTAGCTCCCCCCCAGCTCTGTAGAGCTTGTTACTCAGCTAACCAACCAATCAGAAAATAGACCTAGACCCATATGCTAGCAGGCAGGGTATACTCGATGAGCCCTGCCAGACGGCCGACAGCCCAAAACCCGGGTGTAGCCGATTTGCCTGAAAACTGGACCATATCATAATGCCGACCTGCAAACGCAGTTGTGCAGTCAGAAACAACTAGAAAAGAGTTATGGCTGCCCGAACCCAAGCGGTGCCTACGGTGGTCCATGATGCCAAACAGTGCCACACAACATGAGATATAGACCCTAGGCAGAGCATGACGGTGCAGACGCAACGGTACAATCAGATCCAGCGTTAGACGCATGCAGACAGCATCTGTAGTGGCAGTGACCGCTGGCTGCCCGACCGCCGAGGAGGCCTGCTGATGGGGCTGAGCACGTTGCCGGAGGGAGGATGCTCCCGCAAACTGCAAGTAGGCCTCAGCGTGCGTCAGCTCCACCGCACGACGCTCCCGTAACGTCGAATCTCGCCGTCAGTCATCTGCACGCCGATGTACACAAGCCGGGAGGACACAACAGAGCACAATGAGAGATGCGCAAAAACCAACAGTTCTTCCTCTCGCCACTAGAGCTTGTCTTGCATGATCATGCATTTCCTGAAATGCAACGCAAGTGGGCTCGTTCCCACATTGTAAGACCACATTCCCTCGGTGATTACCAGTTGTACTTTCATGAACGTCTCCCCCATAATGCCTCCACCGGCGTCTCTCATCAGTTAATCACACGCGTGGATGAGGTGAGAGTGAAAGGTCACAAACAAGTGTATTGATGTGTGTGTGCGTGCGTGCGTGCGTGCGTGCGTGCGTGCGTGCGTGCGTTCGTGTGTGCGTGCGTGCGTG